>PVKN010040596.1:0-10677 GCA_004027915.1 Capromys pilorides
GTGGCAGTCTCTGACAAGATCCTTGCAGCTCGACTCTGCCAGAATCACACTTCAGCACATTGCTGCTGTGTGCCTACCACGCGCGGGGCTATCTAGGTGCTAGAAGAACAGCATCAAACATACCAGAACCTCTACCCTCACAACATTTGTATTCTACAGGAAGCGAATATAATAAACAAGCTAAAAATAGATGATGCGCTAGGTGGTGATAAGGACTTCAGCTCAAATGAATGCCAAGCAAGGCGGGTAGGAGGGGCAGACGAGAGCAGTGGGGACGATGGGAGCATGGATGTTATCTTCTGTGACTTTTTGTGTGGACAAGGAAGGCCTTGATGAGGAGCCACTTGGGCCAGGCCTCAAGAGACCCTGTGAATGAACATGTAAAAAATGAAATGATAGTCAGGTACAGAGGCACGCACCTATAATCCCAGCTACTCGGGAGAGTGAGGCAGGAGGATCTTAAGTTCAAGGTCAGCTTGGGTAGTAGAGAGACCCTGTCTCAAAAAAAAGGTGAGAAAAAAAAACCTTATTAAGACAAGAAAATAGGGCATGGCAAAGCTGGCTGGGGGCACAAGTTCAACTTGTAATTATAAGATCCCAGGACGCATGAGCCAAATACTTCTCAAGACCCCATATGTGAAGTTCTTGCAGATTCCCACATGGCATAGACAGAAGTCAAAGACACACATCCTGAAAAATTCTCTGGGAGCCTCTTCCAGGTAGCTGGCTCTGTGTCCCCTAGGGTATACTTTGGTTTCATTTTGTTTTTATTTTTATTTGTCCCTCTTCTATTCAGCCCAAGCTTGCTCCGCAGAGCTGGTTTCTCTCTTACCCATCTCTTTAACTTCTTCGTGCTTCACATAAATGTGAACTTTTGCTGCCAGGTGTGCTCGTTTCATTCGATTGTTGTTTGCGAGGGAAAGAACCTGGAAACTACCTCTGGAAGGAGAGCGTCTGGACACAGTCATCACTGAGGATGCTGTTGGTTGTCCAGGCAACGTTCAGTTATTTCCTCCTGTTTAATCAGAATCCCTTCTCACTGACCAGGAGGAGGCCACAGCATCAAGAGGAATCTGGACCCCATCTCTAACCCCAGGAGTGGCTCCAAATTAGATCTCAATTTATCTAAGCCAATCATGGCAACCTATCTCATTTATCAGTGGGAGGTCCGGGAAGGCAGACTTCAGCCAATTGATACATGGAGTCCCCTGCTCACTGTCCCTGGTCCAGGAGCAGCCCTGTCACCTAAGCTGGCCTAAATCAATTCAAAGAAGAGATTTATATTTCCGTCTGACGAAGAGGTTTTGTTTTCTCCATAGTGATGGATTTGAACAACGAAGCACGTTGTCACAGTTGCCCGGGACATGGTGACACGGATCTCTCTGGACAAAGAAGGGAGTCAGCCTGCAGACAGAGCCAATACAAAGAAGTATGGGGAGAACTACAGAAAAATAGAGTCAGAGCCCCGATTACTGCACACCAGGAGCCACGCATGTCAAGACCCCTCATTATACGCCTTGAACAAGCTCCTTACTGTTTATGGAGGTTTGAGTTAGATTTTCTGTTCTTGGGTGCTTAAAAGTTCTAAAACTTTCTCAATAAAAATAATAGCAGCTAACATTTCTTGACAATGACCTTGTGCTAGATACACTCTTAATATCTGTAATTTCTTCTTTCTTTCTTTCCTTTTTTTTAATGTGTTTGGTTGTTGCAGGGTCTCATTATGCAGCTTGGACTCACAGTGATCCTCCTGCTTTCAGTTTCCCCAGTTCTGGGATTGCAGTTGTGCGCCACCATGCCTGGACTCTGGCTGGCTCAGCTCACCTTAACGGTGGGACGGGGCAGCATGTGGTGCCAAGGACGGAACCACAATCCCTGCCCTTGCCTAAGCTTGCCTAAGCAGGCTCTTTAGTATGCTGAGCTATCTCACCAGCCCCTAATATCTATATTTCCATTTTCTGAGTCCAACAATCTTGCAAGGCAAATACCATTGTCCTTATCTGTAAAAGGCCAGTGATTTTTCCCTAAGGTTGCATGGGTATAAGTCAGAGAAGCAAACCTTTTGGTGCTCAGAGCTCTCAGCTGGTTGGCATTTCTATTGCTCTGTGAGGTAGAGAGAAAGAAAGATGAAGAAGCAGAAGAAGCCAAAGGGTGAAGAAAAGTTGGTGGTGCTCATTAATGTTATAATTACATGTCATCTTGTTCTGTTGGCTTGAGTGTCTTGTCACTGAAACACCATCTCCCTATGCCCACTCCTCTCTCTGCCTTTGGAGCTACTATTTGTTTTTAAGAACTTGACTCAGAGGGCTGCAGATGTACGTCCAGCATGCACAAGTCCTTGGTTTCTATCTCTCACCTGAAGAATCACAGCGACGACAGAAGAACTCAGTTGAAGTGCCGTTACTTCCTGTGAGAAGCTTTCCCATGTCTCCCCAAATCTCCAAATCTCCACTGGATCCCAGAGAGAAATTTGTTCAGTTTTCTAGTACAGCCCAGGGTACATTCTAATTTATTAAATTCAGAACTCTTTGAGGATGTAGACTGTGTTCTGTTTCCCTGCCTAGTGCATGGTTTAGCTTATTGTTTTTTTGTTTTCTCTTTTGCAGAGCCAGGGATTGAACTCAGGTCCTTGTGCTTGCCAGGCAATCACTTATTCTACTGAGCCATCTCCCCAGCCCCTTAGCTTAGGGTTGGTGGAACTCTAGAATCAGGAAAAGTGAGTTTAAATGCAGTGTGTATGGATCCATTAGTCACCTTGCTTTCTTGTGGAGCCTCTGTCAAGACAGGCTCTGTACTAGGCCCTGGGGAGATGTGAAACTAAAAAGACCAGGCCTTGAGCTGAGGATAGAGCTCAGTGATAGAGTACTTGTCCAGTGTGTGCAAGGCTCTTGGTTCAATCCCTGGTAATACACACACACACACACACACACACACACACACACACACCACACATACCCAAGACCTATATCTTCCTGAAGTTCATAGACAAGTTGAGATTGTGTTTATATCTTTTAATTACATGTTATAGAAACTCAACCCAAACTAAGTTAAGACGGAAAAATATGGGTTAGGATGCAGAGTTTGCCTGCCCCAGGCAGTTACTTCTAGCTTCAGGAACAGCTGAATGAAGATCCAAGAGTTTCTAACAATGTTATTTTTGAAATTGGGTCTTTTTCTACAGCACGCTTATGCATGACTGCATCCTGAAGAATTATTTTCTTCATAGCTCCACATTTACATCCGTGCACATAAAAAAAGAGCTTTTTCTTCTAATGGTTACAGCAAAAGTCTCAGGAATAACTCTCACTGGTTTTGATTAGTTTGCCTGCCCATAAGTGAACCTACCACAGGGACTTTGATTAAAAAGGCCTAAGGCACACGCTTCCCTCTGCTTTTGGCCGTTGGGGTCAGTCCTATCCAAGTGATATGGATTAAAATGAAGGAAGATGGTTCACCAGAACAAAATCAAGATGTTCTTACCCAAAGGAGGAGAGAGGGGCCGGGGAGATAGCTCAGTGGCATAAGCACTTGACTGGCAAGCATAAGGTCCCGAGTTTGATCCCTGAAACTGAAGAAAAAGGAGAGAATTTCGAGGAGGCAAAAACTATGTTCTCCATAAAGCAGAGGCCATATACATGAGCCACATGGCAAGGGCATGAGTGATATATGTCTTAAGAGCTTATAGTCACAAGGGCATGCTGGCATTCACTGGTAAGACCAGCACACAGGAGGCTGAGTCAGGAGGATTGTGAGCTAGAGCCCAGCTCGGACCATATGCTTTGAGGTTGGCTTGGATCATTTAGTGAGACCATGTCTCAACAACAACAAAAAGGAAGATTTAAAAACATGACAAAAGGCAGAAGAAAGAATGAAAGGTTAAAGATGTAGTAGTCAAACCTTAATCTTAGTCAGAGTTTAAGGAGGAGGAACAGACCACTTCAAGGACAGCCATCTGGAAATGCCTGCCAGAAGGAAGCTAGAGCACCAGGCCTCTGGGATATTAGGACTATGGTAGCTGGAGATGATCAGGCCTCTGAGATATATGGAAAGGCATGATAAAGGGAAGGACCTTGGGAAGATTTTCCAAGTTTGGTGGGAACTTTTGGGGATCAAAGCTGGAGCTTCGATTGGTGGCTTAGATCACAGCCTAAAAATGTACTAATCCTTTGCTTTTCCACCCATGACCCCCAAGAGACACACACGGACTCTGGAAGCACCAAGAACGGTAGCACCCTTCCACGTTACCGATGGCTTGAGGCCCAGGTACATTAATGCACCCAAAAGCAGAGCATCATGAGAAGCCCAAAGTTCTGCCCTGTAGCCCAGGATTGGGCCTCTCCTCCTCCCTTACACAGCAAGAAAATAAAGTGTGGAGTTAGCATCCACCAGGACGGCAGCTGTGGCTCAGCCCCAGCCCCAGCCTGAGGACACCTCTGGGGGAGGTTGTGAGAGAAACCCTCAAAGCAGAGAGAAGCCAGAGAGACTTGCATGCTGACTGAGAGGAGGACTTCCAAGTCGGACATGCCTGGAAACGGGCGTCTCTGTGGTGTGACAGGATGTTACCTTGTCAAATGATGTAACCCCTGAAACTTAGTTTCCTCAGGAGTAGAACAAGTGGAGAAGAATCCTTATCTCACTGGATGAATACTGAGATCTGAGTGAGATTCCTCATGTGAAAAACTTACCACAAAGCCTGTTCCACACGTTTGTCAGTAAGCACGACTCTGAGGGTCGTAGAATCAAATCCTTGCTCCAGCACAACCACTATGTTTCATTAATTCTGTCATATACTTTCCTCAGTGCCAGCCCTTATATTTTAAACATCTCTAAGATCAGGATCTACCTTAGCATTGCCATGGTATTTAATTAATTTGACTGTTTAATTGTATTTAACAATAATGACATAGTAGTGCGTAGTTACAATGAATGACTGGTATTGGAGAAGTTACTTGATTTTTTTAACACCCCTCAATTTCTTCAGCTGGAAAACGAGGATATTAATAGTATCTACAGTTGTGAAATTAAATTAGATTTGCCTTGCAAGTTTTGGGCGCATAACAAAGGCTTAATAAATTCCATGGTGTGATGATTAATCTTTATTGTCAACTTCATTGGCTCCAGAGACACCGAGGGGCTGCTTCTAGGACGTGAGCACCATTCTGGCTGTGTCTGATAGGATCACGCACGACCCTGCGGGCTACAGCGGTTACCTGGCCCCTTTCTTTCTCGCACTCTTTCCCTGCGTTCTAACAACCCCTGCTGCCTTGAAACTCCGAGATGGAGATGGAGCCAGCCAACCACGGGCTGAAATCTGGGGAACTTTTAAGGCAAAGTAAGTTTCAAGTGCCAGGTATTTTGTCCCAACAACAGGAAAACTCACCAATACACATATCGAGTTGTTACGACTTGAAACCAGGTAAGGGGGTGGCAGGGCGCTGCGCGGAGGGAGCAGCTAGGGTCAGAGGCAGCCTGAGAGCGCACAGAGACAAGAGTCGGAACACGGGAGCTGTGTTCGTGCCCAGATTCAAGATGGGAGTGTGCAGTGTACTAACCAGGAAGTGGACAAGGGGCAGAGAAGTACCAGGTGGGACGGGAGGGAATGAGTTTTTCAGATGGAGGTCAGCCAGGTCTGGCTACTCAGCGCAGATGGCCCGGTGCGGGAAAGGGGCTGGGCGGGTGGGGCCAGCCGGTGTGGATAATTCTCTTCGTGTTTACGTGTTTACGTGTGCTGGGACTCTAACAGGTGTCACCTTTCACATCTTTGCTGTATGCCAGTGCTCTGTGTTCACTGGTGCCTATGCTGTCCCATAAACTCTGTTATCAACCCTTTGAATTAGGTGATGTTATTAGGTCAACTTTATAAAAGAAACTGAGGATCAAAAAGATCGATAACCACATTCTAAGTCTCGTGGCTATTAAATAGTGTCAAAACTGAATTTGAATCACATGGTTTTCTTTTTGTTTTGTTTTTGTTTTTGTTTTTTAACATTCTTTCTCGTACCAGGTTCCTGTGCCACGCTGTTTCTTGAATTCAGTTCTCTGGCGTCCTTCGGAATACCTAGAAGCAATTTTCATTTCTCTTCTACCCCCCACAGGTCTCCACCTCCCAAGCCCACAAATGCCAAGCTCCCAAGTCATCTGTTTTGCCAAAATTCTATTCCGATTTGATAAACTCTGGCCACGCCAGCTCACTCAGCATGATTCAGCCAGAGAGGACAGTGAGGCTGCATGCCCAGCATGCCGACCGCCTGAGCTCAGGCAGCATGGGCGGTGCTCAGGAACCTCAGCCCGACAGATGGTTCCACTCGGCTGTCTCCTCGGGCCTGATGCCAGGGGCAGCGCTCGCTCCGTAGGGGGATGGGGCGGGGGCGGGGCGAGGCAACAGTCGTGTCAGTTTCACATGTATGAATGTGCATGTGCCTGTGGGCCACAATGGTCCAGGTGCACATCGTGTGTGGCCAGTTTGTGCACATTTATCTGTATGTGTGTGGACGCGTGTGCATGTGCATTTCTGGCTCGGTGTGTGTACACGTGTGCATTTCATGTGTGCATGCAGAGGTGTGTGAATTTGAGTTTTGAGTTTACATTCATGCCGGCATATGTGCTCATGAACATGTGAGAATGAGAAAGGAAAAGAGTTGGGGAGGGAGAGTGGGACAGAGGGACAGAGGGACAGAGGGACAGAGGGACAGAGAGAGAGCCTTCCGGAGCTCCTGCCCACAGGGGAGAGCTGCTGCATGTCTGGCTCCCTCCTCATCCCAGGACTGACAGCCATCAGCAGCAGCCGTAGGCCACTCTACTCCAGTGACGAAGTTTAGATTCCGGCTGAGTTTCAGGCTTCTAAAAAGAACTTCCTGGTTATAGTTTCCCCAAGGTATGGATACTTAACTGCTTGTGCATCTAGGGCTTCTCTGAAACTGTGGGGACCAGGATGGATCTTTCCTGAAACATATGCCTAAAACATACACCTGCGATTTCACGTGAGATGACATCACAGAGCTCAGGCACCCTCCAAAGCCTGCCCATGCACCTCAGGTTAAGAAACCAAGAAGTATGCCAACACCTACGAGGTGCCCACTCTGCAGAACGCCGGTTGCAGAGGTAGGTCCACCGAGAGACACGCTGGCCACTGTCTTTGAAGAGCGCATACGTGGGGAGACAAAGATGCAAATGCACAGCCGCAGGCCACTGTGAAAAATGCAGTAATGGTTGGGTGAAGGAACTGGAAGAGCAGGGAAGCACGAGGTCAAGAAGTGGACATATAAGACAGACACTGAAATATGGGAAGGTATTTGCCAAAGAAGGAGGGGAAGGAATGTCTTGGAAGATTCAAAGGGCAGGTGACAGAGGCAGAACAGGTGACACATGTGGGAAGCAGTGCATGTGGAAGGAGCATGGCGTAAGGCTAGAAAGAGGGCTTGGGAGGTGGATGTGGAGGGTCTTATGCATAGTAAGCTGAAGGGTTAGACTTTATCCTAGATAGATGGCAAATCATTGGAGCTCTTTAAGCAAGACAGCAACACGATCTCATAGGTGTTTTGCAAAGACCGCAGTGCATCCAGCAGTTATCCAAGACCAAATAAGAGGTTGCTGGAATAGTTGATGCGAGAGAAAGCAAAGGAGTGAGCAATACAAATGGGGGACCTGGAGCATGGGTTGGGTTGAAGAGCTATGTAGGAGATAAACTTGTCTAAATGAGGTTCCCCCAGAAGACATGTGGAGTTAAGAGGAGGAACAGCTGGGCAGGCTGCTAAGCTCCTAGCTTAGGAAGGAGGGTGGATGCTAGTATTATTCACTGAGCTGGAGCCAGGATACAGGTAACTGGGGAAAACAGTGAGCTCTGTCTGGGACACAATGTGTGGTATCCAACTCGAAAGGTACATCAGGCAGTAGGCTACGCAGGTCTTGAGCACTGGGGGGAGAAGCTGCGAAATATAAATCTGTGAGTGTTCGGGAGTTGGATGATAACTGGAGTGATGGGTAACGGGTGAGATCACTGAGGGAGAGTATACACCTCAAAGAGGAAGAGGGACAAGAAAGAATCACTGTTTACGGGTGTGTGGAAGAAGAGGAGCTTGTGAAGGAGACTGTGAGAGAGGATTCTTAGGGCTTGGAAGGTACTGTGGCATACATCTAAAATGTCCCCGAGTCTCACGTGTTTGGAGCTGGAAGTGGGGCCTGGTCAGAAGAGGCCAGGACCTGGGAGGCATATTCTTGTCCTTGGCTCCTCCTTCTCCTCTCTCTCCTCTCTGATTGCCATGCCATGCACAGGTGTCCTCTGCAGGCCTTTTCACAGTGGGATTTCTACCTTACAGCCAGCTGAGCATGGACTGAACCCACCAGATCTGTGAGCAAAATACCTCTTTCCTTCTCTACATTGTGGGTGTGGGTATTCTGCCCCTGCAACAGGAGAGCAACTACTGTAGGAGGACTGGAGTAAAATTAGGAGAACAGGGGCTGAGGGGGTAACTCCATGGCACAGCACCTGCCTGGCAAGCATGAAGTCCTGAGTTCAATTCTCCACCCTGCAAAAAACAAAACAAAGCAAAGCAAAGCAAAAGCCAGGAGAACGGTGTGTACTGGAATAAAGATTAGATAGATAGATAGGTAGATAGATAGATAGACTCATTATATGTATAGTGTACCTATTGCCATATAATGAATTATAATTTCTATGGGTTCATCTCAGGCCACAATTCTCCATGGCATTTCTATACATTTTATATCACACTTGATCAAGGCTATCTTTTGGGAAATCAAACCCTGCTCCCTAAATGAGCTAGGCAAGCACTGTGCCCTGCATACCTATTCCCAGGGTCCACGGCAGAGAGCTGACTGGTTTCCTGACAGTTCTAATACAGATTATATCATTGTTGAGGGAGGAGATTGGACAGGTTCACCCACAGCCTTCAGCTTTTAACCATTCAGTACAAAGCTGATGCTAGGGTGTTTTCTCTTGCATGGTCCAGATGCAAAATTAAATAGCTAAAGCTATGATATGGAAAAATACCTTTCCGAGGGCTGGCAAAGGGAGCACACAAAGATGAAAGAGAGTGTCAAACGGGAGTAGGCTGGGCGTGGAAGGAGACAACTTCATAGAGTAGCAGTGTCCTCCGTGGCAGCGCAGGGTGTGATAGCAGGGGCAGGACTAACTCAGCAGAAGGGCCAGCACTTCCTGTCCCCAGCAGATGGCCTGAAGATAGGAGTGTGCAAAAAGCTGAGATGAACTCTAGACTCAGAGGAGAAACCACAGCACAGAACTCAAAGAGCCTCGCCTTGTGATTATTCATGCTTTCAGAACACAATTCTAGAGTCAGGGCTTGAGACTGGTGCTATGGTTTATATCTGGATGTCCCCTGTAATGACTTGGGTTTAGATGTTGCCCAAAGCCATGTGCAGTCATGAGGTGGGCTTCTAAAGTTTGTGATTGGCTCATAGTCCAATGCTGGGATTATGGGTGTGAGTGCCACACAGGCCCTGGGCGGGCAGCCTGCGTGCAGTGGAAGGGGGGGAAGGGGCTTGCGCTCAGCTGCTCCTCCCTTTCTGCTCCTGCTGTGTCCCTGTCTTCCACTGCCATGAAATGTGGCCCTCTGCCATCTGCCTCTCTGCCTTGGAACCAGCCAGCTATGGCCTGAAACCTCCACAGTTTGGCTCAGCAATGAGAGAAAAGTAATGAAGACATCCGCCCAGACCCTCAAGCACGGAAGAGGCTGGCTTTTAAAAAGGTCACTCGCTTGTGGGTCATTATAGCTGCTTTGCTATTCAGAGATGGGGTCCGGGAGGGAGAGGCTGTCACTGCGGTAGCAGCTGCAAGGGGATATTTTCCTCCCTGGCTCCTCCTTTGGGCTCGTTCTCTGCCCGCTGCCCACCGTGCCCCTCTGCCATGCCGGCCTGCCTTGAAGTCAGCTGACTGTAGACTAAAATGGAGCCAATGCTGGTGCTGGGTGTATTGTCCCCAACACAAGGAAGATGCCTGGGACAACTAGTGCCAGTGAGAACTTTGCATGCCTCATCGGCCTGGAGATGAAATGCCCGAGGAGGCAAAACACAAATAAAGATGACACATTGATTTTATTGTAGTTATAAAAGCAACCCTTACCCACTATTAAAAAAAAAAAAGCAAACCTGAACTGTACAGAGGATATAAAATCCTCCTCTTTGCACTCTGCAGCGACACCTAAACAATTGTTTACGTAGGCTTCGATACACTTTCGTGCTTTCTTTCTCTTTTTTGGCTTCTTTCTTCTTCCCTCTCTCGTGCTGGGATGGAATTCAGGACCGCGCATGCGTGCTGAGCACACGCCCTACCGCCGAGGAAGCCCCCAGCCAGCCCTTCCACTGCCACCTACTGTTTCTCAATCCATGCACAAGACAGAAAGTCACTGCCCCAACCGGTCTTCCTCCGCTGTGACAAGATGCCTGATACAAAGGACTGATGAGGAGAAAAGGTTTGTTTCGGCTCCTGTCAGTTAACCCTGTCGTCTCTAGCCTTGTGGCGAGGCATAGATGGTGTTCATCATGGTGGGGAGAACACGGCGGAGTGCGCGGCGGTGTCCACCTCAGGTGGCCAAGAAGGGGCAGGGGAGGGGGAGGGGCCAGCATGTCCCTTCAGGACACAGCCTCAGGGACCTCATTTCCTCCACACAGGCCCCACCGCCTAAGGAGTTCACCCCCTGT
>PVKN010040597.1:0-10799 GCA_004027915.1 Capromys pilorides
TTTGAATAGACTGTGTGCCCCATGAGCGTGACATGATTCTCAGCTACTTCTTTAAGAGTCTGGTGTCTCTGACCTGGGGTCTTCTTGTCTAGGTCTGGGTGGCTAACCTCCATGGGGTCCCTTGAACTAAGACCTCATATACAGCGAGGACTCTGGGGAGCTCCTGCTAAAATGGCTAGGAAGGTCTGGGAAGGGTGCAGGGAGGCTATCTTCCAAATTCAGTTCTGAGGACCTCAGTTGCTCTCTGTGGTACATTTTTTGTCCCCGTGGCATTTGGGAAATCTCTGCTCATCAATGGAACCAAAGTGAGCGAGTGGCAAGGACAGACCGAGAGGGTGGCTCTTTCCACTTCTAGCTTTTTGCTGCCTCCTCCCCTTTCCTCGCCAGAAGAGCTGGGAGGAATTCCCAACAGTCCTCCGCTCTCCTCTCTGGAAACTGAGTTACTACTGAGCTCTCTCTTTCTTCTACTTCTATGGCTCTAAATAGCGTGGTTATGGCCAAAGATTCGGGGACCCCTTGTGAGTCCCGGGCAGCTGCTTAGCCCAGAGGATGTGCCCACCCGAGGTGGGGCAAGGAGTGCACGTTAGGGAGGGGTGCCCGTGCTCCTGTGGCAATGGTCAGGGTAGAACTTTGTTTGCTTCTGCATCTGTCTTCCTGTTAGATGCGTCTTTTGTGGTCAGGCTCTTTGTGCTTGAGCCACAGTGCTTACTTGCAAACAGGTTTTTTGTTTGTTTGTTTGTTTGTACCTGCTGTATGCCAGCTTCATGTAGGGGATACAGCAGCAAAGCCAAGCATCAGTGCCCTGAAGTAGTTCCTATCCCACAGGGACAGAGGCTGATCCTAGCCCTGGGTGCAGGATCCTCAGGGAAGCAGGGCATCATAATTCAGCTTGGAGGGACCTAAAGGTTTCAGCAAAGCGATGACAAATTGAGCTGTTTATTGAACTCAAATGTGAACAAATAAGCCTAATGCAGGGGTTGTGGGCTTTAAAAAATGTGGAAAGTGATTGCTTCTGGAGTTTTCAATTGAATTCACATGAAAACATTCCTGGGCTGGAGAGGGTGACTAGGCGTGGAGGGGCTGCTGAGAGCAGGAGGACCAAGGCTAAGGCCCAGGCCTGGTCTTGGGGCTCCTGTCCTGGCTCTTACTTGCAATCACTGCCTAGACAGCTGGAGTCACCTGCCTAGGAAGGTGCTGCCACTGCCGCGGGGAGATGTGCTGCTGCTGCTGGTGCTGGAGGACAAATCTATTTTAATTTTGTTTGCAGGAGGAGAGGGTGGAGTTGGGCGGCATCAGAGCAAGAGACTGGCTCAGTGAGCGATGGCCTGGCAGCTTCGCTAACACCCAGTTGAGGGCCTAGGGGAGAAGTGTCTGCTTCTTTCCATGATCCTGGGGCCGCTGTCTGATTGCCTGGCCTGGAAAAGCTCTTAGGAGCTACCCTCTAAGGGCTTTTGAAAGAGGCCTCTTTGGAGTTCTCAGAGGAGTTCCTGTGGGGGTCCTCAGTGCGTCAACCACCCTTAATAAGTAGCATATAAAGTGTGATATAAGTCAGAATCTTTTAAAAAAGTAGTATGCAGGGTGTGGTGATTCTGTAGGTTTTTTTTTTTTTTCCCCCAGCTTCTCTAAAGGCTCTATGAGCCAAATTAAGACCTCCTGGACACCTTCTCTTGCTTTACAGATGGAGAGGAGAGGGAGCCTGCCCAGCATCACACAGGGTATCCAGGAGGGTTGGCTGGGTGTGGTCATCTTCACCCCTTCACCGCTCTACAGTCTCCGCAGACTCTGGTTGAAGCTCGGTCTCCCAGCTCTCCCCTGCATGCCTATGTGGCTGGTGAACAAGGGGACAGAAGATGTAAGGTGAAGGTGAGCCGGGAGTTCAGACCAGGCCTGACATGTGTGGCCATGTGGCTGTGCTGTCCTTTCCACTCCCCCAGAGGGTCTCAGAGGTGGGGAGGGACTCTAATACTTCAGGAGGTGCAGCAGGAGTGCTTGTAGGGACCCCGCCCCTGGGCAGGCATGAGCCAAAAGGCATAGGAAAGGTGAGAGTGTGGGAAGGCAGCCCCTCCACCAAGTGGGGCAGCATCAGATGCAGACATCAAGGACTCTGTCAGGGGGGCCATGCAGGGGCCAGGTGGTGGGGTGTCATGGTTGTCTTGGGTCTTGGTCTTGCTGGTGATGAAGGAACTCCCAGCAGCCTTGTGCTGGTGCTGGGAACTCTAAAACCATGAAAAGACTGTTCCCAAAGTTTTGGGGTAAAGCCAGTCCTAGTTTCTTTTTTTACGTCTTGTCTCTCTGGGCAGTTTCATGTATGCACTGACCACACTGTCCCCATCTGTTAAATGGGAAGGCATCACAGTAGCAACTCTTTGAGCATATGGAGCCTGAAGACAGGAGGAGGACACGAAGGCGCTTGGGTGCTCCTAGAGAACAGGCGGAGGGATTGTTGGCCAAGACTGGAGGAAGGTTCTAGAAGGAAGAAGTGGTGTTTGAGAAAGGGAGAAAGTGATGAGAGGGTCATAAGTAGGAGCAGTCAGATAAATAAAATTGATAGGTAGCCAGTGATTTGGACTGTGCTCCTATACTGGGCTCAGTCAACCAAACAAACATGGAGTCACTCATGCCAAGTGAAACTAATGAATTAAGGGGTACATTCATACAACTGATGACTGTTGTGGTCAGGGAGAGTCACCGAGCTCCAGTCAGCGTGAGGTGCCCAGCTCAAACAAAGCCAACACCAGCCAGTTGAGCTCTGTCTCCTCATGTCACCACTGTCACTTCCATTTTCCATCCATAGATACTGCCTGACTGCTACAGCCTTGGAGTTCTTTGAAGTATCTCTGGTTGGAGGGCTGCTCAGATCTAGAGTCATAAAAAAAAAAGACAATTAAGATCGTTAAACCTAAATATGTTGTCCTTTCAACTTTTGACAAGTTCAAACCACATTGGACATGTCTACCGCCCACTATTTATCATGCTTCCACTTACAGTTTTCAATTTTGCAGTGATTGAAAAATAACACACACTCAACAGAAGCTATACTTTGAATTGAGTTTGCTCTGGGTCAGTGGTATGCAATAGAATGTACTCTGGTAAGAGGCTAGAAAAAAAAAAAAATGGGTTGGCCAAATAGCTCAGCAGATTTAAGTGCCAGCAGGCAGATGCAGGGGCCGGGAGTGCCATCCCTGGGGCTGCCTGCCATACTGGCCCCACCCCTTGGGCACGCTGAGCTGGGAATTGAGACTGGATGTGGTGGCACACACCTGTAATCCCAGCTCTTGAGAGGCTGTAAACAGGCAGATCACTATGAGTCTGATCTGGTAGTGAGACCCTGAACACCCTGTAAACCCTTCCCTAAAATACAAAAAAAATAAAAAAGAGGCTGGACAGCTATATAAGCTGAGGCTCCCAGAGGTGATCACCAGGGGAAACAAGCAGCTGCAGTGTGCAAGGTCTCTAAGCTATGGCGTTTGGCAGGCTACAGGCTAGGTGTATTACGTGCATTCTCAACATATGCTCTCAACTCGGGGTGGGTTTATCAGGCTACAGCCCCGCTGTGGTGGAGGGCCATCTGTTGTTAGGTGCTTTCCTGGGGGCCCAAAGCACTTGACAAAGGTATTTGGGCTAGGCATTGGGTCCAGCACCCTAGGAGACTGAGGCAGCAGGATGGAAAGAATGAGCCCAATCTGGCCAATTTCTTTTATTTTATTTACTATTTTTTTAATGTAGTTAGTACAGGGTCTACAGGGTCTCACTACACAGATCAGACTCATAGTGATTCTCCTGTTTTCAGCCTCCCAAGAGCTGGGATAACAGGTGGGTGCCACCATGTCCAGTCTCAATTGCCTTCTCAGAGTGCCCCAGGGGCAGGGCTGCTATGCCACATTGGAGATCGAACCTTTCCCTGAGTCTGAGTCTGCCTAAGCAGGCACTTTAATCCACTGAGCTATCTGGCTGGCCCTTAAATGTGGGCAATTTAGCAATTCAAAATAAAAAATGAGCTTGGGTTGTAGCTTAGTGTGATGGCCTTGGGTTTTATCCCTTGTAAGCACCTCCCTACCGCCCCGAGAATATTTTACAAAGCCTTTTGGAATTAGCCTCTGAATTTTGGTTTTATACATGTTTCGCCTAGCTGTCCTGACAGTACAGGTTCCACAGACAAAGTCCCTGCAGGTGAGGCTCGGAGAAGGTGTTTTAGGAAATGGTATGACAGGGGTTAGGCACAGGCTAGCAGCAGTCACTCAGCCGCCTAAAGCTGAATCAATGGGAGGATGACCACAAGAGCGAGGGGAGGGCCTGGGCGGCCTCCTTGGAGGAGGTGACTGGTGTGCTGGACATGGGTGAGAATCCAAGAGAGACACGGACAGAAAAGCAGCCTAGGTGAGGGAAACCACAGGTGGAGGGGACAGTAGGGACAAAGCAGGGCTTCCAGGACATCAGGGGAGCCTGGCTGTTTCTCCCTCGAACCACCTCTGAGGTAAGAATCACTGTGACATGGGACCATCTTCTACTTCACTTTGTAATATTTGATTCTCAGAGCTGCAAGTCACTGCCCCAAGATCCCCTGGGGCTTGGCCCAGGAGTCCTGCCAGCCGAGTGGACCCAAGGAAGTAAATCCTGGAGCTGCTCGCCTGCCTGAGGTGAGATTTCGAGCCAGACCGGTGCAGGCTGCTCTCTGCAAGGCTTGCCTGCTTGCCACTTCGCTGCGGAGCAGATGGATGACACGAAGGCCCCATTTTTCTCCCCTAGCAGCAGGAAAATGAATCTCGCCAAGTGCTGCCGACACCATCCTGCCGGGTTCTGCATCCATCGTGGGCTGCGGCTGCTGACGGCGCACAGGCCATCCCTCAGCCTGTGCCAGGGCCCAGGGGAGAGAGTGAGGAACATTTAGCATTCCTCCCCGCTTTGCTGTGGCCCCCCTCTCTCTCTCGGGAGCCATTCGCCACACTGGCAACCCTGGGCCACTGCCACATGCTGGGCTTTGGATGGATAGGTGCTTCCCATAAGGAGCAGGCAGGGCTGGGATCTGGGGACAGGAGGGGACGCTGAACACAGACAGCCCAGCTCACTCGGTCAATGCATACAGCAGGACATCATTCTGCTGAAATTCCAGGAGGCTGGAGTCCACTTGGGAGTGAGACAGTAGGGAAGATGGAACCTGAGGCTGAATCTCAGCATCTTCATCCGTGAGACTCCTGAAGGTCAGACTTGACTGCTCTGGGTCATGGTTTCTCCTGAAATTGGAATGATTCCTTTCTGGGCTAGGAATCGATGATTCTACCCTGGCAAATACATTCTGGGAATTAAGGATATGGCGCTATTGTTTACCACTTATTGGGCATCTACTCTGTACCATAGAGGATAAGAAAGTGATCACTGGTCTCTGAAACCACCTTGGGGAAAAGCCAACTTCAGCCTTACCTTACATAAGAGCGCTGTGGTGTGCATCTAGGTCACCCCACCAAGCCTCACACACTCATAGGGAGGTAGTCGGATCGTGGGGGTGGGATACTCATCAGTAGATCCGACCACTCACAAATTTATAGCTAACTGTGATGCTGGGGAGTGAAACCTACTCAAGGAGGTGGGTCCCCAGGGGTGTGGCCTCCCTCTTCCCTTGATCTCTCACTCTCTCTTTCTTTCTCTATCTCTCTGCTTTCTGCCAACATGCCATGGGCTGCTTCCCCTCTGTCTCTCCTTTTGCCAAGCCACCCTGCCTTGGAGCCACATCCAACTATGGACTGAAACCTCTACACACTGTGAGCCAAAACAACTCTTTTCTCCTTAGAGCTGTGGGTGCTTGGGGGTGGTGTCTAGGTTACAGGAAAGTAACTAAGACATTGAGATGCTGAGCCCAAGGGATGAGAAAGAAGAAAGTGGTGTAGCCAGGATTCAAACCCATACTTTGTTCCTGATGCCACTAACCCCAGGCACAGAGATTTCATATGGAATGGGCCTTCAGAGAACCTTATAAAAGAGTATGTATTTGCTATGTCTTCCATTGCTGGTACAAAATCCCTAACACCTGCAATTTATATTGCATGGGAGTACATTTTTATTTTGGCTCACAGTTTCAGCGGTTGCAGTCTGAGGAAAGATCATTCTAAGACAGAAGTGGCTCTGTGGAGGGGCTGGCCAGGAGGAGGTTGCTCACTTCAAACAGAGGTGAGTAGGCAGGAGGGGAGATAGGCCCTCCAAGGACAATGCCTCATGGTGTACCTCTTCCAACCACACCCCACCTCTTTATAGTACTTTAAGCCACAAACTCATCTATGGGTGAACCCATGCACGAGCACAGGGCTCTCCATAATCCAGCCATCCCCCAAACTCCTGCCACTGAAGACTTGAGACTTTTGGGGCACATTTTAGACCTCAGCCATAACAAGCAGTCAATAATTGAAGTGAGGGATTTCGGGAGTTGCGAGTGTCATTTCGGAAGATGTGCCGTTCCCATATTTAATAAATACTCAGGGACCGGCGAGATGGTTCAATGGTCTAAAGCGCCTGCTTAGGAGGGCTCAGGCGACTGCGGGGACTGCAGTTCGATCCCCCGCACCACATGCTGCGCCAGCGCCACCACCAGGGCAGGCTGAGCCAGCCACAAAATGAATAAATAAAGAAACAAACACAACAAGCAAACAAATAAATAAAAAAATAAAAAAAAATTAAAAAAAAAATACTCAGCGTGGTTTCCTCTATGGTTCATGCCCCTCCTCTCTGCTTCATCTTTTTAAAACCATCTACATGACTCAGCCACTGTCTCCTTAGAAGTCTCAACTGCCTCACATTGGGTTAGAATATCGTCCACACTCTTGGTACTTCCTGGTTGTGCTGTCCTATTTTGCTGTTCCTATCAATCCCTGCTTATTCACTGAAATTAATGAGGACATCCCTTGGGAGTTTCCAAAAAAAAAATTCCAGGTCTGTTTTTGCCTCTGAGTCTTTTCTGGGGCCAGGGTCACCTCCCCTGCCAGAATGAGTTCACTTTGTGCTATCCCAAAGAATGCTGTGTGTTTTTGTGGTATTGGGAGCTGAACCCAGGCATGCATGACCACTAGCTACATTCCCAGTCCTGCTAATTTTTGTTTCGAGACAGGGTCTCACTAAGTTGTACAAGCTGTCCTCCAGCTTGCAACCCTCTTGCCTTAGTTCCTGAGTAGCTGAGATGACACGGTACACTGCTACATGGAACTCTAGAAAGCTGTGGATCTTCCTAATGACTTCCCCATCTACTCGGCCACCGAAGCCCCCTACCTTTACTTCTGGAAGCTGTCTAAGTGAGAAGGATGCGAGCACTTTCCAGAAGGAGGTGAGCCTGAATCATCAAGGGGAGGGGTCCTCCTAACCTGCTTTTTGCACTCAGCTGCTGCTGTGCCTGTCTGGTGGCTGTGAGTCATAGGTGGGGACAGGAGAGCAGGGCTCCTCTCTGGCCAGCAGTATGGGACACCTATAAGAGCCTCCTTTAGGCTCTGGGTCTCTTAGGGGACGAGTGTTAGAGTCAGTGTATTTTCATTCATTCCCTGCTCTGGTCAGCAACCATCTTGCTTGGGAATGGTATGGGTAGAGATTTCATTGCACTCTCTTTGGGTTGTGACTTTCGCTCCTGGCTGAGATGACTGAGTGGCCCCCTTCAGGCGAGGCCCAGAGCCTTACATGGTAAGAGGGACAAGAGGACACTAGGTGGGGCTGCAACACTCTAGGCTCTTTGTAGACTCCAGGCTAATTTGTAGATTGAGTGAAATCCTGAAAACCCTGTGCGCCTCCTCCTACCTCCTTTGATACCATTGCGGGAGGAAGAGGATTCTTGAAGTCCTACAAACCAGGCGGTGAAGCTGGGATGCTGGGCTGGTGATGGTGGGGAATCCAGGAGTGTGTTACCTTGGCTTTCTTTTCTACATGGGGAGGGAGATGCACATCAGCCTGAGACAGTGCTCACTGGCCAATACCCTGCCTGCGTATGTGATGGAGAAAAGGAAACTTCTGCCCTACCGCTCCTACCCTTGACAACCCCCATGACTCTGATTAGTAGAGCCAGTGAAGTGTCTGTGTGCCAGCCCCTGAGTCGGTGCATGGACCCTGAACTGAGGAAAACAAGGTTCCTGTCCTCACTGGGCCTTCATCCTAGTGACGAGACATAGAGCACTGGATAAGGGTAAGGCCAGGAGCTGGCAGGTGCCTTGAGGGACAAGAGGCCAGCTGGAGGGATGGAGAGGGTCCCAGGGCAGCTGCTCCTAGCAGGAGGGCCAGGGAGGGATTTCCAAAGAGGGGAATCTGGGCAGGGGTCCCATCTTGGCTTTGCCCAGTATTTTAAGGTTCTGGGGCAACTCTTTAGGAACAAGATTTTCACAAAACTGACTGGATTGGCCAATGTCCTTATCTGGGCCTTGGAGAAGAGATATAGTAGACAGCTTTCTGGAGTGGCCTTGTGGACCTGGATGTCTGGAACAAAATCTGTGCATTTTCCTGGACATAGGAGTGAATACTGGAGGACCAGGGCCCACTGCCAACCAGGAGACTCAAACTTAGGGGAGAGCAGTTGTAGAGGAAACCATCTCTCCCCAGTTACATCCTGCCTTGGAAATGGTATCTCTGCCATCTGAAACCAAGTGGCTAATGAGGGTTCCCCGCTCTTAGCCCAACTTCCCTAATGGCAGAAACCCCTCCACCTAGAAGGGGGCCAGGCTGCTGTGCTGGAAGCAGTGTATACTCCACCAGGGGACTCTAATGCAAGGCCTGGAAGAGGAAAGGACTAGAAGGATGGAGTGGGGAGAGGTGGCAGTTGGCCAGCTGGCTGTGTCCTCGCCAGCCTGTGCACATAGCCCAGAAAAAGGCCAGCTTGAGATAAGCTCTCTGCAGCAGGCTGGGCCTTATCTGCACCCTACAGATAGACATCTCCGCCTGGCTGGATGCGGAGACCTGGGGTGGCCCTCAGAGCTCTGTTCCAGGCTGGGGAGCTGGAGGGGGCTGCTGGGGGAATGATCTGGCAAATAGCTTCCTGGCCTTCCTTAGCTGAGGGCCTAGGGACCTACCTTCTGTCACCATTGCTGTCCCCAGTGGTGTCACCTGGATGGAGGAGATCAACTGACTGCTCCCAAACCCCAGACCACTCATTTTGCAGTAATTCCAGGAAAAAGAGGCCATCAGGAAAGAGCAGGTCTTGGAGAATGCATCAACAATAGCTACCCTGAGAGCAGCTCACTGTCAGGCCTCCTCTAAGTTGGCACACGAACTGTGTTCTTCCAGCTCCTCTGCTCCAACTTAGCGAATCTTCACTATCTTTGTTTTGGGGATTTCCAGCATCTCTGTGAAATTGTTGAAGCACCCCTGAGGGATGACTCGGTTCCAGAGGAAGTCTTCTATCTAAACACCCAGCCCAAACAAACCCACAGGAAAATCGCTGCAGAATGAAGAGGGGCGCCGGTCTCCACTCCGCGCCACTTTAGGAAATTTATCTTTCTTTTGGAAAATGATGAAATAATAGCTTGCCTTCACTGAGGCAAGCCAGGGATTAGACACTTCCTGGTACTTGTGTGCAATAACTCATTTAATCTCCACAAGAAGGCAGGAATTAGATGGTGCTTTATCTACAGTTTGTAGACAGGGAACCAAAGCTCGGAGGAATCAGTTCTTCTTCCCCCACGGCTTGACCAGAGCCCAGCGGTGTGCCTTCCTTCCAGCCAGCCTGAGGTAGGACTCTCTCCACCCACAGTCTCTGCCCTGTTCCTCCGGGAAGCCTTCCTGGCTGCCATGCACAGAATACCCACCCAGAAGCCCAGGGCCACCCCCTGCGGGGAGGGCTTCTGGCTCCACCTCATCAGATACCGGCCCCAAGTAAATCATTTCATAGTCTCTTTCCCCGTAGAGTATTTCCAAATAGAGGGCCCTCCAGCCTGCTTTAATGAACAGATTGAAATCTTTGCAATTAACTCAGTGATGGCTTGCATGTAAATGGGCAGCCTTCTGCAGGCTGCGAGAGCGCTGCTCAGGGCAGCTGAGCTCCCGGGCCCACTTGCTGCTGACAAAGACCCTGGAAGGTTACTGATGCAGATGGGCAGCAGCCCCCGTCTGCAGAGACCCCACAGATATGTGGGTGCTTAGGGGTCTGTCTGGCCTTTCTGGGACCCTCTTGATGGGACCCGCTCCTCTCTTACTCTGTATTGTCTGGGTCAAGCGGCTGCCCTGTGACTTCTGACTTCCCTCCCGCTCTGCCCTGGTAGTGTGGCTAAGCAAGAGCTGCTTTGGGCTGTTACTGCACTGGAGCCAGAGTTCCCATGAAGGGCTGCGTTCCTGGAGTGATGTTCTTCCCCTTCCCTTCTCCTGCCCTCTCCTCTCCTTTCCTCCTGGCTCCTCCCCTTCCCCTCCCCCTCTCTTCTTCACCCCCTCTTCCCTTCCCCTCCCCTCCTCCTCCGCCCACCCAGGGGATGACAGCATGATCCCACAAGCCCTTCCAGGCTGCTGCACCCCTCCTCCCGGCTGCCTTCCTAGATTCAATGCCTGCCCGCCCCCCCCACCCCACGCTCTGTCTTCCACTCTGTGCCCTCATAGCTCACCAGGCACTGGCATGGGTTCTTCTCTGAGTGCATGATGCCATTCTTCCTGAGTGGCCAGTTTCCCTGTCAGACTGAGCGTAGCAGGCAGGCATCTTATGTTCCGTGGAGAGTGGCCGACTCTGGAGGATGTGGCCCGTTTGTCTCCCATCAGAGAGCCAGAACTCACAGTGTGGTGTCAGCCTGAGACACCTGCCTGATCTGTGTGGGGAGACAACCCCCATTCCCATCCCTCTTCACTCCTTGGCGCTGCCC
>PVKN010040598.1:0-10581 GCA_004027915.1 Capromys pilorides
GCAGAGACCTTTCTGTATTCGATTCATCAGCGTTAGGTACAAGCTTAGGCTTGCTACGCTGGCCAGACCTGGACGTTGCTCTGTCCCTCACTCTCCCTCCCCTCTGCGCCCCATCCTTAGCTCCCATGGTGCTTGGCTCATGACTCCAGCTAAATCAGTGTTCGGGTGTATGTTGCCACCCTGTGCAAATGCAGCAGCTTGTGGTGGAGGTTACGGTCCAGACGCACCCGCGATAAGTGAAAACCAGCGAAGTAACCACGTTGCATTTATTTTAGCATTTATATATAGTTTAAGGCTTTGTAAACCCTTCTCATACTTTTTTAATATATGTAGAACAGGGTCTCACGACACAGATTGGACTGGTAGTCATTCTCCTGTTTTCAGTCTCCCAAGTGCTGGGTGGCACGCGCCACAATGCCCAGTCTCAGCGTGCCCCAGGGGCAGGGCCAGCGCAGCGTGCCGGGATCCAACTGCTGAGCTATCTGGCTGGCCCGTCTTCCCACACTCTTATAACCCTTTCCCACACTTTCAAAAACCCTGCTAATGTTCTTAACCATTTTCTAAATTTGCAAACCATTGTAATTTTAACAATATACATCTAGGGTATGGTACTGCAAAAATCCCATGATATAGTGAAAAATCCACAATAAGTAATTTAGATGAATAGTTTTTGAAAACCCGCAAAACAGTGACACTCAGAAAGTCGAACCACAGAATAGCGAGGGGCTGCTGTGCTGTTTATGCGGGAGCCATGCAGGACAGTAGGACTGTGGCCTGGCTTTTTCTCTGGAGTTGGTGTTTGACTTGATTTTCCACTGGCTCAGCCCAGACCTCCTTTGCAGAAGTCTCTCAGAATCTTGCACAAGGTCACCTCTAGCAGGTAATCGCCCCGTTTCCATTTTCTGCCCAGAATCTCATTGACTGCTCTTGGGTAGGGGCTTTCTAGGTCCGCCATACAGCTCTCGTCTTGAACTCTCCTCGGCTGTCATCTCTGGACTTCTCTGGCTTCATAGTCTAGACCTCAAGCCTTCATGACCTGCATGACCTTCACAGCCAGCGTTAGTTTCTCCTAAAAAGATATGACAATGGTGTAGGTCAAGGTGGCAGCCTTGCCTTGGCCGGTACTTCTGCAGCGTGTTCTGCTGCCAAGCGATCGCCCAAGCTTAGGCTTTTCATTTAAACCCTTTCAGGGGACAACCCTTCAGAATTCTGTAGGACAAAGAGAGGAGTGTAGACTGTTTTCAAACAGCTTTCCCAATTCTCCATGCCTGTGCTAATCCCCCTTCCTTTTTTTTTTATTACCTTTAATAAAAAATAACGATGTATAACAATGTGACAGTTTCAAAACACGTTAGTAGTACATTTCAATATTTGATACAATGCATATTGTTGTCCTCCTATTAGTTATACAAAGCACAGGATATAGATGTTATAATTTTTCAAATCATTATCCGTACAAACAAATTTCTTCTCATTGAACTAAGAGGGGCTACAGAGGAAAGGGACTGAAGATATATAGTGTGCCAAAGGAGAGTCACTTAGAGAGAAAACATTCTCTCAGGCTTTCACAGAGAGCAAACTGGTCAAGCAATGGCCATGACTCATCCAGATGGCTGACACTGACAACAGTTCTACAAAATGCTGTACATGGTTTCAAGGTAAATCCTGAGGGGATTTGACTGACCTTGAGAGATACAAAAGTTTCATGTTTTGCTATACAGGTCATGCTTAAACTTGCCCTTAACCAGCCAGCAGAAAAGTTTAACCACAAGGCATAAAACGGAAAGCTAGATTAGAATTCTGAGCTGTAAAAGGCTTAAATCAACAGCTTCCAACATTGCCAGTTTGCCAATAGCCCACTGCGATTATCTAATCCCTCTTCCTAATTGTTACTAAAAGAGCTTTGCTTTTAAGTAACAAAACGCCTGAGGCTCGGTGCCTTTAAAGTAAAGAGGTAGATGGAGCAACTGCTTTGGAGTCTGAAAATTCAATCCACATGTCAGTGCCTCTTGTGAAAGAATCCTTGTCTGCATTATTATATTGTGGGTGCTGGAAGGAACATATGCACGGGGAGAGATCACATCGCGAGAGACTGCAGGCCACATGAACCCAGAGTCGCACAGTCCTTTCTGAGGGCAGAACCCCCGGTAGACCCGGGGACCTGAGGTTCTACTTCTTAAAGGTCTCACAACCTCAGTACCATTGCGTGGGAAACCAAGCCCCCACCCAGTGTGTGAACCTTTGGAGACACACTGAGACCAAAATCTCGGGCCATGCCCAGACCCCAGCATGTGTTGGCCTTTGCCAAGACAGTGCCTTACAGTTGTGTGGCCCTGAGCTTGCTGCTGACCCACGACTTCCACTAAGAATCTTGGTGACACCGCCTGGCCGGGCAGCCTCATAGGGCTTTCCTCTGTGAGTTCCATCTTCCCTGAGCCCTCTGCATGGCGGACGCTGACCCTAAAGCCCTGGGCATCTCACACTCTCAGGGACTTTCACATGGTTATGTCCAAGCACCACCCAAAGAAGCTTGTGTGTGCTACTGATGGCTTTGCCTCCCTTTCTGAGCCCCCAAATTCCTCTGGCCCCTTCAATGAAGTCAGCCTGAGTCCCAGAGCTGCCCATGGAGGCCGGCGTCTTCGGATCCTGGGGTGTGCAGACTGCCCCCCCCTTCTTCTCGGCGGCTGCTGCAGCAGCACTGGGATCCATTTCTTTGACTTCTGCCAGAGCAGTACCCCCTGCCTGTCACTTTCAGAGACTTGAAAGTTCAGTCACAGTCCACTTTCATTTGTCCCTTCCATCCATCTTTAGTTCGTCCTGCTTATCTGGCTTCCTCTGAGCCATTTTTCTTTTCTTTGGCATAGATTCGCTGGTGACAAATTCTGCTTTGATTGCTTAAAAATGATCTTCATTTCACTTTCCCTCTTTGAAGGGTGTTTTCTTGGTTATAGAATTCTAGGTTGGCAGTTATTTTCTCTCAGCACTTATAAAGTGGCTTCCATCATTTCTGCTAGAAATTGACCATTAGTCTCTTTGTTACTTCTGTGAAAGGTGTGTGCATGTGCGCACACATGCGCAATTCCACTCCTTTGCTGTTTTTGTGACAGTCCCTTTTTTATTGCTATTTTTTTTCTCATTAAAATGAATAAAGAAAAGATATTCCCTTTTTTCAGTATTTTTCTCTTTTGTCTAGTGGGTCAGGTTGGCTTTGCAGAGTTTTACGAATAACTTGTGATTTCACGTTGTATTTGTTTTAGAAAATTCTGACAAAAAGTACCTGGAGTGCTGTGTCAGGAAGGCTCTGAGGGGCGCGCGTTTTCTCAGTCCAACATGATGTGGTGCTAGATGAAGCTCATCCCTGCTCCTGCCACGTGAGCCGAGCAAGTTCACGTCACTGCCTCCCAGCTATTTAAAGAAATGGGAAGCACAGCAACACGAGCGCTCCCTTTGTACATGGGGAGAACTGGGGGTGTTGGATGAGAGGCTGGGTTTACAGTGGTGCCGCTACTAACATTTTCATAACATCTTGGGTTCTCTGACCATTGTGAATTTGGGTAGTATATAACATAGATGTAGAGTAGATTCCATAATCATGCATCTTTAAAGCATGTTTGTTGCAAATTCTGAGTAACTTCTCCCAAAAACTCTTCTAAAATGTTCTAAATGGCTTCTGTTCTCATAGTTGTTGATATGCCACGCATTATTCCATTTGGATTTTTTTTTTTTTTTTTGGCTGGGCAAAATGTAATAGCATTTGTGGAATGTAGCTCCAGTGATGGTGTAATCAAATATTCAAAATAGAATTGCAGAGTTTTGCAGAAAATGCAATTAAAGAAGCAGTGAATGCCTGTATCCTCACTGCTGTGCGTAACTGTCCTTTGCAGAGGAGAGTTATTAGAGAAAATCAAATCTTGATCTGAGAAGATTTATACGGAAGATAGCCATGAATTATACTTACGAGATCATGTATACCTATTGTCACCCCATGAAAATTTTCTTTTTCTTTAAAAAAGACTCAGGTGATTATATATTAGCTTGAAGACAAAACAGTCTCGCTTAAGTATGAAATTGCTTCTTTGATACAGCTTTCCAGTATTGATTCTTTCATGGAATTGATTAAGCCTCTCTCTAGTGACTTCACGATGTACTCCACTGGTGACCTGGAGCGGGCTCCTTCACACCCTGGAGACTCGGTGTCTTCCTAAGAAGGGAGGTGCTGTGGCCCTCACAGGTGATGCCGAGTGACATCAGCTTCCTGAAATTCTGTGGCAGAGTTGTCCCTGGGGTTCTCCTAGCCGAGAGCTTTCCAGTCCCGCTTCACATCTCCCTGCGCTGTCATCATCTCAGGAAAACTAGATGATAAAGCTGCAAAAGAGTTTGTGAGAAAGAGATGAAGAGATGGTTCTCTAGGAGAGTGCTGTAGGCAGGGGCTGCGGTGGTGAAATCAGGTCACAGTGTAGTTTGGAAATTGTTGTTCCTACCGACTGATCTGGATTAAAAATCCAGACCAACAATCAGTGGCATAGGAGAGATGCATCATTTGAACAATAATCTGCTGTACCAGATAAATGACCTTCAGATGAGTTTGACCGGGAACTCTGAGCTTAAACGAAGGTACTGTAAACAAACGGTCAGGTCAACAAACAGCAGGACGAAGGAGCTACTCGTGCTGTGACAGGCGCACGCTGAGTCCGATGGCCTGTATGCTTATACCAAGTCACCTTGAACTGCTATTTATGTATCCTGTAGTCTGTCAACTTACGCTGCCTGTGTGGAGGCTGTTCACCTTTCACCTCATGAGTATATGAGTGAAGAGAAAAATCTCACACAATGTGCTGTGTGGATATTGTGTAAAACAGCGTAAGGGCTGCGCCGTGAGGGTCCCTGCCAACGTAGCCAGGCATGCAGAAGCGAATCCAGGAAGTCAGATTCTCCACCGCATACAAGCACATAAGGCTGCTTGGAACTGAAAGAGCCGATTCGTTTGTTGTTTAACTTTAAACCATGTGCATACTCAAGTAATAGAAGTTTTGGGAGTGGAGTCAGTAAAAGGTTACTAAATAGGCTGAATAAATTCTAAAGTGGTAGACAAAATTAAGTTAGAAAAAAAAAGTTAATACTTGTTCAGTGGGCCCCAGATATCTGAAACAAGCTGCAGGAGTTGAGACGGTTTGCACGAATTAATTAGTCTCAGTCGAGGTGTTTCATAATAGAAAGGATACAGAATGGAATTATAGACGAAAAAATGAGAATGGTGATACTAGCAGCCTATAGGAACGAAGACCAGTCAGGAAATGGGGAAAAGTTATGCTTTCCTGGATCCAGACAGAGAAGGGATATTTCAAGCAAACAAAAATGTCCAAAGCTGCTAGAGGAAGAAGTGTTCATGTTGGAGTCAGAGGAAGTTTCAGATTGAGGTGGGCATGAGTTTTTGCCTCTCAGCCTGAGGAAACCCACATTAACTGCCAATACAAAGAGAAAGCCTGCTAAGCTTTTAATAGATGCTCATGCAGATGTGTCAGGAGTCACCCAGCCAGTGGCCCCACTTGAAAACTGGAAAGTACTCAGTGTTTTTCCTATTTCTGGTAATTCGTGTGCCTCACATTATGGTAGAGTTGGTAAGACATAAAAGGTCAATTTATTTGAGACAATACCCAGTGGCCATAGGAGATAAAAAAGGGATTAAACCCTATATTTTAAGAGATCTCTGCTAATGGACCTGCAAAATATTCTGACTAGTCTTTTTATAATTATAAATTTTAGAAGTTATTACATTCCAGATCCTTCTAATATCTCAATAGCTATCCAAAATATTAGCTATCAAATAATATATGTAAAATACTGAGATCCCCACACCCCTATCATTATCGTCTTCTTTAAAATCATTACTGTCTACTTCATAAAAATCATTTTTGACTGCATTCATAGTTATCCTATTGATCTTATTATTTGGCCCTTGCAGATCTAATTGTTTGTCTGCCTTTGTCTCCTCTAGACTCAAAGCTATACATCCACCCAAGAGAAAAATGGCTGGTGTCTAGTGAGGGCCTTTAGATAGAACCTCTGGAGAGCATCTCTGACTACCATTTCACAACTACGACCACTTTGAGCCTGAAGAAGCCAGAGCGGTCATCGTCCATGATTCCCTCATGGCAGTTCAGGTTACTTCTTCAGAGGGGGCGATGTTGTAGGCAGCTGAACTAGATAGGCAGTCACACAGGGCCAGGCCCTCAAGGACAACATGGAAGACAAGATGACTTCACAGCTATAAACAGATACTCGTCCACTGTGGGCCAGACAAGAGTAAAAAAATACAGCTACATACTTCCCTAGGGATGGGCATCAGGGATTGATATTCTAAGTTGGTATCAATCCCCTTGAAAGAGTCCAATTGAATCACTAACCCAACCCCCAAAAGGAAGAGACCTTGGTTAGTATTCTTGTCTACTTGCTATGTGACTCGCTTTCCCATTTGGTACTGGATTTAATCTATTTTACCTGAGCAATGGTGCTTGTAATCTCATTGGTTGACCACAGTTTTGTCCCTCCTCATACCCACCTAAGTGAGTTCCCATGTCTTCTCCACAACCTTAGATCCACCTCACCATGTGGTTTTCTTCTATAAAGGTCCCTGGAAGAGACAGCTTCCTGGGGACACCCTCTTAGGGGCCCCCTCCTATCCCTCTCTCAGACAGGAGCTTTCTTTCCCTCAATAAATATGCTCTGCTCATTAAAAAAATTAAATACCAAGAAAGGACATGAAATCAGAAAAGAGAAGGAAATAACATGAAAAAGAAGACACTGATATTTCAATGACCTCAGTAAATATAAATGCAGCAAACCTACTTGTTAAAAGTCATGGTTTGTCAGATCAAACTGAAAAGGAACCTACCCAGTTGTTTGCTTTCAAGAGATATGCCTTAAGCTTAGATAGAAAGGTTGCCTATGAAAGAGTCTAGAAGATAAGCTAGACTGACATTAATCAAAAAATGTTAGCAGAGCTACTTTATTTTCAAACAAAATAGACTCTAAGTCAAAAAAGTCTTTGCCAAGGGCCAGCTGAATAGCTCAGCGGATTAAAGTGCCTGCAAGCAGGTGCAGGGGCCAGGGTTTGATCCCTGATCCTGCTGTGCTGGCCCCGTCCCTGGGGCATGCGGAAACAGCAATCAAGACTGTGCATGGTGGTACGTGCCTGTAATCCCAGCTTTTGTGAGGCTGTAAACAGGTGGATCACTGTGAGTCTGATCTAGTAGTGAGATGCTGAACACCCTGTCTCTGTTGACCCTTCCCTAAAACACACACACACACACACACACACACACACACACACACGTCTTTGCCAAAGAGAGACTCATTTTATGCACTAAACTGACTATGTAACTGCAAAGTACATGAAGAAAAACTTGAAAACCTATCATCAAAAGGAGAGATTTCAGGGCCGGCAAGATAGCTCAATGGTCCTTGGCAAGCACAAGGACCAGGGTTCGATCCCTAGTCCCCTATGCTATGCTTGCCCTGCCCCTGGGGTGCGCTAAGCCAGTAACCAAGTCAGCACATGGTTGCGCACACCTGTAATCCCAGCACTGGGTAGGCTGAAAATAGGAGGTTCACTATGAGTCCGAGATGCCTAGTAAGACCCTGTACCAAATACATAAAATGAAGAAAAAAAGGATAGATTTCAACATATAACAATTATTGACTGACGTATGGAATAGAAAATTTAAAAATAATTTAACATTGTGAAGAAAATGATTAACAAAGTTGATGTAATTGACACACAGAGTGATAAAACTAAAAGCTAAATTTGAAATAAAATATTTATTGCAGTAAAAAAAAAAAACCTGTTGCCATTAATTCCCTTTAAAATATTCCTTCCCACTTTGAACATGTCGTAATTCCTTTTTCTCTTTTTTTTTTTATGTATTTGGTACAGGGTCTCACTGCAGCTTGGACTCATAGTGATCCTCCTGTTTTCAGCCTCCCCAGTGCTGGGATTATAGGTGTGCGCCACCACGCCCGGACTCGGTTGCTGGCTCAGTGCACCCAGGGCCGGGGCTGGTGCTGCATGCAGTGCTGGGGGTGGAACCCCAGACCTTGTGCTTACCTAAGCAGGGGCTTAGTCTGCTGAGCTATCTCTCCAGCCCTCATGTCATCATCCTTGCCACTTTCTGAAGTATTTCTGGAGGTCTTTCATCAGTGTTTTCTGTGACTGCCTCAATCTCCTGAATTGATTGAAAATGTTTGCTGCAGCTTTGGTCAAGTAACAATATGACGATGTGTCCTCTTCATCCGCCTTGTTCACTAAATCTGGAACCCTGTGACCTCTAGCTCTTCCCAAAATCAAAATGACCATGGAAAGGAACACTTTAAGGATGTCCAGGAAAGATGGTGACATGGCGAGCAGTGGCAAATCAACCTCTCCGAGATTTGGGGTCTGGATGCTGTAGTATAGCTGTTAAGCCACCCAGCCGTGGGCCCCCTTCCCCCGCACCACATCCGATGTTCCAGGATGCACCAACCACAGCTGTGCTGCCACCCTGGCTGCCTGTGCCTGGCTGATTACACATAGAGCTCTGTTTCAGCTTGCTTCCGGGACTCTATGCTCTGTGCCCAGCGACACAGGGCTGGGCCAGGGACACTTGATGACTCCCCTTCCCCATTCCTGCCCCCAGAACACCCTGGCCCAGCTGAGGACACTTTATCACTCACCCTGCTGTGTAAAGACCCTGCCTCCCCAGCCATCGCGACTGTTCAGGTCTTCTGAGCAGCCTGGCACGTACGAGTTGCGGTCAATAAACTGCTCCTGCTGTGCCAGCTAACATGAGTGTGGCCTTGTGTGGGTTGGAGGGCGCCTTTTCCCTGGCAGGTTTCCTGTCAGTAGCTATGTGGGGAAGCCAAGAAGGAGGGAAGTGGATCCTTTCTTCAGCAGGAAGAGTTGAAAGGAGAATTGGAGCCCACTGGGGGAGCACAGAGAGGGACCTCAACATGGAAGAAGGGGGTGGCAAACAGTGCTTTCTCCTTGAATATTGGGTTGCAGCATGGGAGAGGCGGCTCAAGCCTAAAGAGGCATGGCGAATATGGGTGACTCCAGAGGTTGTCACAGAGAGATGGACCAGAGGAGCAGAGCAGTGCAGGCTGCAGGCTGTGCTGGCTGCTGACTGGTTCTAGTTCAGGTGTCCACAGGAGAGAGTGATTGACCAGTTGCCACTTTAGAAAGGGACTGAATGAACTCAGGACTCAGAGCACTGTGAGTTGGCTCTGTCCTGGGGTTCCCAGTGTCATGATGGGGCACAGCCATGGGAGATGCCCACGGTCAGGGAGCTGAGTTCAGGCAAGCATGAGGAGCCCCCAGAATGACATGGGCTGAACAACTCAGGCCCTGGCCCCACAGCCAGAAACCAGGATTAGCTTCAGCTTTGGTAAAGTTGAATGAGCAGGCTTTCTGGAATCACCACTTCTCTGTGATTCTGATGTTGTTTTCTGGTATCAAATAACACATTTCTGGGCTGTCTGCCCACTTTGTCTGCCAGTGACAGAAGAGACACACCCTGAAGTGGATTTCCTGTTCTGTCTGTCTGTCTGTCTGTCTGTCTGTCTTTCTTCCTCTCTTTCTCTCACTATTATCATTATTGGGTTTTTTAAACAGGGTCTCCATGTGTAGTTCAGGCTGGCCTTGAATTCATTAGGTAATCCAAGCTGACCTTGAACTCTCAGCCATCCTCAGGCTTCAGCCTTCTCAGTGCTAGCATTATAGTTGTGGCACCATCACTCCCAGCTGCTATTTTTCTTGTTTGTCATTGTTTTCATATGAGTGTTAACATTGTTTTTAGTATTTTTGTTTCATTCTCTTCTGATTTATGTTTATTCCTGCTTTCTAGTTCTGGTTTATGTTTCCTGTTCTCTTCCTGTTCCTTCCTGTTCTCTTTACCAGCCTCCCAAAGCTTGTGTAATCTTTTATCTTTTATCCTTGCTTCTAATCTTTTTGTCTTCTTCTCTTTTCTCTTTTCATCTTATGCCTTTTAATTTTCTCTCCTGAAGGTAAAATTGCTCCATTGATGAGACATTTTCTGTATACAACTTTCTGGTTTGTTTTAGGATTTGTTATATAACTACAACATTCCTTGTTCATAATGGTGTAAGATGACAAATTGATAATTACCATAGTTTGTCATTTTCTACACTGTGCTTGATGCTGTTGTTATTACCGACTGTACTACTTAGGCCAAGATAACAGTTGTTCTATCCAGTTATTCCTCTTTGTATGCCAAGACCAAGGTTGCCCAGCATCATAAACTTTGCTACAGTTCAGTACCAAAGAATCAGGGGCTAAGTCAAATAGGCAGCAACTTCTCATCCCAAATAAACTCAAGTAGCAAGATCTAGCAACAGATTTAAATGCCAAAAGGTAGCTACACCTATAAGATACTTCTGAAAAGTAGTCACGTCCTATGGATCTCTTGATACTGGCAGTGAAGGTACCTAACATGAGCAATTAATAAATCTTAATGCAGAGATTAACTGAAAATGATAGAACATGAGAAGATGCAGAAGCAAGATGCAATTCCAGACTTTCAGCTTTCC
>PVKN010040599.1:0-10692 GCA_004027915.1 Capromys pilorides
AATAAGAAATTACGATGTGGCAGTTTCAAAACATGTTAGTAGTACATTCCCAATAATTGATATAATGCATATTGTTGTCCTCATTGTAGTTATACAGGGCACAGGATGTAGACATGATAAATTTTCTAATGGTTATTGGTACAACAGATTTCTTCTCTTTGATCTAAGAGAAGGTAGTTGTATACACAGTCAAATGTTCCATTCAAAGCTTTTCTAAAAGAGCCTAGAAATGCTGTATAGGTGATAGAATGGTATTATGGACTGACTTTCAGTGGGGGGGATTTATTTAGAAGGAGCAGTAGAGGATTGGCCTTGAGACATTCATGTGTCCCTCTAGTTTGTCTACCTCATTCCAGTTTGTGTGTTTTTTTATGATGTTGTCTTGGACTGGGGAAGAAATGGATTACATGCTTTGCCTTGGCCTAATTAGTAACACAGGCAGAGGAGGCGCCTCAGGGGACAGCCATCTCCATTAGGAGAAAGGCATAAGCACTGAGGGCTGATTAGAAGTGATGGGGCCTACCCATATTTGTTTTGTCTGCAGCTTTTTAAAATTTTCCTCTCTGTAATACTCTGATCCCTGAGGAAGAGGCATAGCTTGCTCTGAGGATGTTTAGGCCTCAGGGAGCAGAGTTTTCCTAGGGATATGGAGGAGGAGCGGGCCTGGACAGTTGAGGACGCTCACGTCACATTACCATCTTTCTCTTTTTTCTGTAATCCTAGAGCGTAAACCTCTTTCTTATCTTATCCCCCCACATCCGCAGATGGTGTGGCCGCCTTCCGCGCCTTCCTGAAGACGGAGTTCAGTGAGGAGAACCTGGAGTTCTGGCTGGCCTGTGAGGAGTTCAAAAAGACCAGGTCAACGGCAAAGCTGGTCTCCAAAGCCCACAGGATCTTTGAAGAGTTTGTGGATGTGCAGGCTCCACGGGAGGTGTGTAGGCCCCTGCCACCATCTGGTGAGACCTCAGTGTACGGCTGCTGGCTCTCATCTCCTTCCTTAGAGGAATTTGTGCAGGGCTCAGTGGATACTTTCTTCTAATGAGCTAAGCTGCAGTTCTCTGGTGGACTCTAACAGATGACCATGGTGATGATAATAATGATGGTTGTTTTGTGGTACTGGTGACCAAACCCAGGCCTTGCGTCTGCGAGGCAAATGATGTGCCACTCAGTACAACCCCAGGCCAAAATGAATTATCTTGAGGGACTGGAAGCTCAGAACATTGATCAGAGGAACTGTATTAGAAACATCCTCACTGTCAAATACAAGCTGACAGCATCTGCATTGCTATAGGAGTTTTGTAAAAGTAGATACCCTTGAGTCCATGTTTACTTTCCTAGCAAAAATTAGCACAGTTTAATGCAATAAGTATCTTCTTTGGAATTTTCTTCTAATCTCAGCTCCTTATTAGCTAGTTATGGGATCATGATCAAGTTATTCAAATCTCACTTGTCTCACTGTAAAAAAAAAGGTAATATTACTGACCGCTCAAAACTAGGCCAAGGACTAGAGATAAGTGGCCTGTTCAATATTTGTCACTTATTAAAGAGTCTTTGTAGTTATTTATATCATATTATTTTAAATATGATGAAGTTCTATGCATTGCTGTTGTTGAGTTATAGTACAGCATTTCAGTTGGCAGGATATAATTGAAGAAAACTATTTGCTATCTATGAGTTCAGATGCATCATATGCCTACAGGTCTTCAATTGTACTTCAACTTGGTATGGGTGAAGTCTTTGCCAGCAGAAATATAGGATTCTATATGTCACTTACAGTGTTGGTTTGAATATAAATGACATTGTTTTCTTTTCTTTGGTACTGAGAATTGAACTGAAGACTGTGTGCTTGTCTGGTGGGCACATGAGCCGCTAAGCTATATCCCCAGCCCTACAGATTACATTCTAACCAGAATCTCTTTCTACAGGGCATCTATTTCCTTGATCGATATGAAAGGACAAGGGAGAAGGCTTCCTCTAGGAAAGCTGCATTAACATGTGACTTGAGTCTAACCCTTTGCCTATTGTGAAGGTCCTTGGATTAGGAATCAGTTAACTGGGGAACTTTTTTCTTGGTTCTGCTACTAACTTTCCATACTACTTTAGACAAGCATGATAGCTTTCATCAGTGGCCTCAGTTATAAATGGAAAGTAAAAATAGTCTTCAGTTCTCATAAGCTTCTTGATATGATCTCATGAGATGACCTTCCTGAAAACAGTTTGAAACGCTCACACCACCTTAAAGAGAGAAGCTGTTGTTAATGATCATTCTGTGGGGTCACCTGCCAGGTGTTTTGTCCTCGAGGGTCTGTAACCTCATTCTCTGTTTGGGTCTACAGGTAAACATCGACTTCCAGACCCGAGAAGCTACAAGAAAGAATATGCAGGAACCATCCCTAACTTGCTTTGACCAAGCCCAGGGAAAAGTACACAGCCTCATGGAGAAAGACTCTTACCCCAGGTTCCTGAGGTCCAAAATGTACTTAGATTTGCTGTCCCAAAGCCAGAGGAGGCTCAGTTAAACCTCAGATGGAGACTCTTGGAAATCACCGGCTTTCCCCTCCCCTTGCTGCCAAGACCATATTCTAATGTGAAATCGCGTAGGTGTTTAAAGGTGGTGGCATTTGGAGGTAGGAGGCAGGGGGTGAGGAGAGAATGAAGGGCCGTTCCAAAGAGCAACCCAGCTGCCGGGGCGAGGACTCTCTTCCATTTGCCCATGTTCGTGTTTCAGTTAGTGGCAGCACCTCACTGGTGCTGCCCTTCTGTGGGCCAACACCTTGGTCATGATAATGTCTCGGGTCATTCACTGAGAAGGCAGATTTGCTGCACTAGGCTAGTCTGTAAATAACGCAAATGCACTTCCCAGTGTAGACACCAACCCCAGGTACTGAGCCCTCACATTTGGGAGAGGGGTCTCTGTGGAACCCCAGCTTTCCGGCACTATTGCATGGAATCCCAGGTTTCTGGCACCATTGGCAGGTGTCCTCTGGGACGGGTCAAGCCCCACAGAGTCAGCTGTATCTTCCATTTCCACTGACCCATGTGAGAATCTGTGACCACTGTGCGTGTTAGCCTAGGAAATGTATAGAACTTCCTTACCTTTGCATTTCCAGAAAGAGTCTTATGAGATTTCTTTCATGACTTTTGAGTGGAGCTGTCATTAAGAAAGGTACAGCTTGCTAATATTCCTCAATTCTACCAGGAATTTCTCTAGAAGTTTTCCAAATGACCAGGGAATGTAAAATCAGTAGACTTTTGTGTATTGGGGCTCCCTATAATACATTTATTGCTTAATGTACTCTCTATCCTTGCTTCCCTGGGATATCACATATCTCGTAGAAAGACAGATAGCTTAGCAAAGGGAGGCAAATTCCTATAGCATGACAGCTCTCCCAGTGCCTAGTACTTTCCCTGTTTGCCCACCTCCCCCTTTCCATGCAGGCCATGTAATTATGATGGGGGAGAACAGGGAGCCAGGCTGATGCTTTGTCCAGCTTGCTTCCTGGGAGCTTGCTTTCTTAGAAGGGCCCCTCCTGGCTATCAAGAATCATGTCCTTCTCAGTTGCTAGCCTTTGGGATTGAACATAAAATATGCAGGTGTGGCTAAGAAGATCACTGTGAACATTTAACTATGGATACCTTCCTGAAATGCTTTCTTGTACCCTGTGGCCACTGTGGGAAGTGGCAGGAAACTTCCTTGGGAGACAAATGATGAACAGTGCAGAGCCTCCTCCAGCTGTGCAGGAAAAACTGCCTGCCACAAGAGCAGGGTTGAGGGAATGAGCCCTCAGCAGAGAGGTCAGAACGTGGAAGAGGGATCCGGAAGATGCTGGTCTCCAGGGGACATGAATGGCAAAGAATGCAATGCAGTTATTACTGGGAATTTATGCACAAAGGATTCAGACTCATTGCAAATCTACAAATCTTTTAACTTGAAGGAATAAAGCAGCACAAGACAGGACAAAGACCTTGGAGTGCAGGCGATGGGGGAGCACTCTCCTTTGGGGGGTCATGCTGGGGTCCCTGCATTTGCACTTCTGTCCTGTAACGTTGAGAATCACTTTCTTCTTTGGCTATAGACAGACAAGGCCAAGAAGGCCCTTGAGTCCTTCTAGTGTTAGTGCCTACTCTCTGCCTCGGCCACTGTCATCCATGAGTGAGGGTTGGTGCAACTGGGTGAACTTCTGGAAAGAGAGAAATACCTGCTTCCTGGCCCAACACTGAGTGGATCTGCGGAAGTTTTTGCTTAAGAACTCCGAAGCCTCAAATAGTGTTCCTAGTTAAGGCTGATAGTGTCTTCCCATCCCAGTTAAAAAAAAAAATCCATTTTTAGCTAAAGCTGCCAGAATTAATTTAATGATCAAATTATCCAACAGGGTATTATATACATTGTTTACATGCAAAATGTGCATCTGCTGCCACCTCTACTGTTGAAATGAGGTGCATACAAGTGGGAACTGCAGAGTTATGTTCTGGAAAAGGTTCTCTTCAGCACTTTCATTACCCCAAGGAGGAAGGTTGGAACAAGAGGGTTGTGTGGCATTTCATTTGGGGCCTCGAGTTCTTTCCAGCTGTTAGTGGAACGAAAGCTGTCAGTGGTGGTGTCATTGCCTCTTGGTAACTCACTCCCATAGTGGGAGGTATGGGGGACCAAGCTTCAGTATTCTGTTGTAGTCAGGCAAGGGCCTGTGGGCCCGAGTCCGTGTGTAGAAGAACATGTTAGCTCTATTTATGGTATTCCTGTGGAGCATCTGTGTGTATCTCTGTGTGTGTGTGTGCATGTGTGTGTGTGTGTGTGTGTGTGTGTGTGTGTGTGTGTGTGTGTGGCAATTATGAACACTGGACTAGTGCATTCCAGACATAATCATCCCACGTGGGTGGCTTTCCTCCCACCCTGTGCACCCCGCTTCCCACAGAGGGTGCAGAGCTCCCCACTCTGATGCCTATCTTGAGGCACTTTGGTCATGCCAATCTAGATTCTGGTCTGTGAGGAAACAAAGAGAAATGTTTACAACATCTAGAGCAATATCCAAACATACCTCATCCCCAACCTTCCGTGTCTCTGGGTCCTCTGCCCCTTACCCCTTTTTTTCCCCTCACAAGCCTCACCCACCTCACGGGTGGGCATCCCTGGAGCTGTTGCCAGGTTCCATCTTACTTTGCTTCCTGTTCTTGGCCTGTGACCTCTGCAGACTGTAGGCAAAGCCCAGGCACTGGGCCAGCTGAGTTGTGGCTTTGAGTTCCTCTTTCCATCTAAGTGGCATTTTGGCTTCACTGGAGTGCTAACCTATTTGGGGCTAGAGTGAGGTTTGCCTTTGCTGGACTGAGCAGAACAATTGTTGACAAATAGTCCCAGCCCAGAATATCCCTTTGTGGGACAGGGATCCTCTGGGGCTGCATTTTATTAAACTTGTGTGTGCACTGGGATCACCCCAAAACCCTGTTACAAACCTGATACATGTTGCCTGGGTCCCGCTCTTAGACATGCTGAGCTGATAGGTCTGAGGCAGGGCCCAAGAATCTGTATTTTTTGTAAGCTTTTGGATGTGTAGTGGCTTGTGGACTTGGAACAAAGATGGTTTAAGACAGTGGCTCTCAACCTTGACTATGAATTTGATGCACCTGGCAGATGGGGATTACAAACCAAATCGTTTAGGCCCTACCGCAAATCAGGGGAGTCAGAGCCCTCTGGTGAGACCTGGGCAGCAGTTGTCTTTCAAGCTCTGCAGGGGCTGCCATTGTGCAGATGTGGCACAGAAGGACGTACCCAAGGACTGAGGAGAAGCAGGCTAAGGGCAAAGCACAGTGGCAGGGTGAGGGGGTGAGGGCCCACCCAGATGCAAAAGCACAATCAGGAAACTTGCCAGCTCTGGAACTGGACTTCTGGGGGAGCCCCCTCTCCACCTCACAGCCTGCCTTGTTTCTCTGAGATTGAAGGGTCAGGTCCAAGCCACATGCATTGTCTGGCAGCGGGCGTGACAGGAGTGAGCAGCAGGTCTACTTGGTCTAGAGACGCTTGCCGTGTTTCCGAGTCCTATGCACAGTGCTTCCCCAGGCTTGCCTGATGAGCCAGATCCCCCATGTCTGCTTTCATGTGCTTTTGCTTGTGGTCTTCTTGAGTCAGGATGGGCCTCTGTAGCTAAGGCCATGTAACAAGGGAGCTGGAACTCAGGTAGTGAGCAAAACATTTTGTAGTAGTGAAAATAGTAGTGGCACAACAACGCCCACATTTCTCAGCAGAGCGTGGCACATTCTCAGAAAGATCAAGGTCTGGGAGGCTTTTCCAAGGCCTCTGTGGGTTCTGCGTCCTGCTCCAAGCCCTCCCCATTCCCTTTTCAGTCCTAGGTTGGATGGGCAGCTGGGAAGCTGCCAGCTGGTTTTACTCAATGGTGCTCTCACCAGATCTTGCTGCTCTGACAAACCAAAGCTGTGAAGAGGCCTTCTGCCCCAGATGCGGGGCCAGCCTCTGGGTGTGGGCCCTGGGCACTGCTCCCTGACCAGGCTGGTGTTCTGGTACCCCAGGCCCTTGTCAGTGGAGAAGCTGGCAGTACTATGAGGAAATTATGAGACTACTGAGCTGAGAGCTGGTGGAGGGTGGCAGTGTGGGGAAGGCGGAGGAGGAAGGAGCTGGGCAGGAAGACAGGTGGTCTGTCCTCCTTGTCCTGGGGGCAAAGGTGAGGAGGGCCCCTTTGGAAGCAGGATGGTCTCCTACCACAGAGAGCACTCAGAACTCTGCCTACCCTGTGTCTGTCCGCATCCAAGCCAGGCAGGGACGCTGTGGCTTTGCAATCCTGTCTTCAATCGGCCAAGTGTTAACCCTCTTTCAGTCTGTCTCTTTCTGAGTTAAAACACGAGGTGGCCCTGAGAGTGTGTGTGTTGCTGTGTGTGCTGCCACGTTACTGGGCATGAGACTGTGGGGAAACAAAGAACAAAGATGTCTTCCTGTCTCTGTGTTGTCTCAGGACTCCACAGGATGCTGGTGGTCCTGATGGGAGACTTGAGGCTGTGGTCACTGGCCTTCCTGCCAGTGGGGTCCAGGCCCCTCAATAAACGGTTCCTTTCTTGGTTCTTCTTTTTCTTCTGTCCTTCTGCTCCCTCCCTTCTGCCAGGCGTGGAACAGGTGGCTGGGTAACGAGTGCCACCCCATCCATGGTAGCATTAGCTGAGTCACTCGCCAGCACAGCAGATTTGTAGCAGCTCATCTGCCACACACACCTCTTGGCTGACGGAGTCCTCCCTGAGTTGTTTCATTACCATGTAAAGCGGAATCATGTCATTCACCTTTACGATAAACAAGGCTGTGAGAACATAATAAACAGAACCTGAACAAGCTGCCCTTCGCTCTCTGCCCACATTTCTGGCGGGCTGACTGGATGAGAAAACTCTTCCCAGGACACGTGGACCTGGTGGGGAGCATGCAGCCTCCCCCTGCAGGGGCTGACACGGGGCTGGCCACCAGGAAAAGCAGGCGCGTGGGTGGAATCGGGCTGTGAATGGTCTGGGGATGGATGCGGGGGCTGGAGAGTGGCTTTGGGTGATGAGGGTTGCTTTGAAACTGTGAAGTGCTGTACAAAGGCCAGGTGGTATTTTTATTTGTACCACCTACTGCTTGAAGATGTGAGGAGAGAAAAGGCTGGGATCATTTGTCTATTTGTTCAGCCGGAGCAACCTGGAAAGGCGGTGGGTTGCTCTTGCCTGTGCCTGTGCCTGGCTCTACACAACGTGTGCCCCTGTGTTAGTCATCAAGTCTTTGTCTGTGGGGACCAAATCCCACGGAGGGGGCCAACGGAGGCTTAGGCACCTGCATCGGCCACCAGGCTCTCATTCTTCAGCTGGGGTGACAAGATAGAGGTGCGCAGAACCTTAGCTGTCCTAACAATGTAAAATGTACCATGGAAGGTCTGTCTAGATTTAAAGGAGAGATGCTTCGCCCAGGCCGAGTCATTTGGGTCAAATGAAGAAAGATTTTGTTATGCAAATGCCCTGGCCTGGAGTTGCAGCTCCATGAACAGGCAGTGAGTGGTGGCTGTGGGCTGCCGAGGGCTGAGGAGCTATGCTGGGAGGGGGTGGCTGTGTTTTCTTCTTTCAGTTTTGTTTCTCTCCTCCTTCTATTCCTATGTCCACCTGAGGTTTCTATTCCTCACTCCCCTAAGGTGAAGGGGCAGGATATGTGTGTGTGTGTGTGTGTGTGTGTGTGTGTGTGTGACACCTGAGGTGCATATGGTCTGGAGTAGGCCACATGCTCTCTGGGCCTGGCAGGACTGTGATGGATCCCTCCAGGGCCCTGTGTGTTGGGGACCCCAGCTGTGGAGTTGCCAGCGAGGATGAATGATTCCTGCCGTGGTGGGTGACCTGCTCTTTCCTAGGTAAGGCCCAGCTCCTCTGGGATGCAGTTCATTTGCCTCTGCAGTTTGCCTTCTTGAATTGGTCCTCGGATGACCCCTCTGGTCTTCTCAGAAAGCTCCTGCTGGCCCATAGGGAGCACTTGGGCCCTACTGGCTTTGAGAATTACAAAGCAGTAGCTACATTCACCCACTTTGACCCAGGACCCAGTCAGCTCACTGCTCACATTACTGATTTTCTAGGCTGGAGCATCTTACTGTCCTCAAAGTCCAGCCATGCATTCCAGGCTCTCCAAGGGACCCTGCTCCCTCTGAGGTGAGAGGTGAGAAGCTACCCTTCCTCCTTCCAGAGCACAGGGATCGCAGTGCCAGTGCACCTCTCCACAAACTTCACAATTTCTTCAGCCCCCTCTCTTCCTTTGCAAGACAGGTCAGACAGGTCTCCAGGGTCTTCTCCTGGTTTTCCACCATTCCCTGGGCATTTGGTTGGCCGGGAATCTGCTTTGGGATCTGAGCTCTGTCTCCTCAGGCCTGACATAAACTCTTACAAGTGTAAGACACTTGGCATTTTGTCTGCTCTCTCATTAGCCCACAGTACCCATGGAACAAGCAGGTTCAATGATCTAAACCAACCAAGTGGGGACTATGGCCAGATACAAAACAGATCTTGAGACAACACCTTCTGCGGGTGCCTTTCTTGGCTGATATCCTTCTTTGTCTATTGGGGCTGCTGTAACAAAGTCCATAGATTAGATGTCTTATTAATCACAGAGATTTATTTCTCATCATTCTGGAGGGTAGGAATCTGAAATCAGGGTGCTAAATGTCAAGTTTTGGTGAGGGTCCTGTCCGGGTTGCAAAGTGCCGTCTTCTCATTGTGTGCTCACACGATAGAAGAGGAGCCAGCTAGACATCTGTCTCTACAGAGGAACCAGGTGTGAGGGCTCCACTGCCATGACCTAATCTCCTCCCACAAGTTCCATGTCCACATGGCATCACATTGGAATTTGGGGTTCAACATAAGAAGTTTTTGGAGGGAGCGCAAACACCACAAGGCCTGACCTCATCCTCTGTCCAGCAGATGTGGGACAAGGCCCTCAGGGCTGGAGGACCTGTCAGAGGGGCCACCTGCCCTGCTCCTGCCTCAGCCTACGGCGCAGCAGAGTCCACTCCCAGGCCACAGTGGTTAGATGCCCAGCGGTGGGATTAGAAAGGCTTCAAACCTGAGCGGACCCCGTCTTTGCTCAGGGTCACAGCAGAACATTCTTTATGATAATTTGGCCCCGGGCTGGAGTCCCAGCTTTGACCATTACACATGGTGTGAGCCTCGGTGGGTCACTTCTCATCTGTCAGGCTACAGTCATAATAGCCAAGTCTGCACTTGGGCTGTGAAGATCACGGAGTAGGTGAGCAAGAGAAGAATGTGACACATAGCGGACATATGCTGTGTGCCATGTGGCATCTTCTCATACTCTGGAATTATCAGAGAGTCAAACTACCATGTTTCACTAATAGGAAACAGCCCTAGGTGGTTACTATGGTGATGTACTTCACTATACAGTGAAGATTGTACTTCACTATTCTCTTGCTCCATGGCTACTCTGTAAGAGCAGGAAAGGTGAGAGTAGGCTGATTGGGGCTGACACGCTCTGTTCAGGTTAGGCCTTATTTTCAGGGATGGTAGCATTTCCATTCTTAGCACATTTTCTTCTTGGTTGAATGAAAAGGAAATTACTGAAAGCAATGATATTATGATCAGCATCTCATCCCTCCCTGCTAAACTTTAAACTCCCTGTGGAGAAAGACTGTGTCCACCCTGTTCATTGCTCTAGCGCTTAGATAGTCATTGAAAGACTACTGAATCTACACGTGTTTCTTCAGGTGCCTCTGAAGTATTAGACATCTGGGTGGGTTGGGTGTGGAGGCAAGAAATCTCAACCTGGGTCCTCACAGAACCCCAGTTTTCACAAGGACTTCACCACTTTACAATCATTGACACCAAATGAGTGGTCCTGAAAGGAAGCGGCTGCACAGTCGCAAGCAGGAACATGAAGGAAGGAGCCAGGAGCTTCACTGAGCAACAACTTTGAAACTTCATCTGCTTGGATCCCTGCAATTGTTCTATGCAGCTGAGCATTTGTTTGTTAGGGCTCCTGTCTTAGTTACTTTTACTCGTTGCTGTGACAAATACCCGACACTCAAAATGAAGGAAGGAAAGGTTTATTTAGCTCACAGTTGCTGGAGGTTTCAGTCCACATTCGGCTGGCCCAAGGCTGAGAGGAACAGGGCAGAGGGCATCCAGTTCATGGCGGCAGAACAACCAACTCACAGGAGCAGAGTAACAGCTCTTTAA
>PVKN010040600.1:0-10691 GCA_004027915.1 Capromys pilorides
AGAATAGTTTATTAATATTGTTTAGACAAGATACCCGGTCTGCACTTTTTCCTCTGAATAAGTACTATAAAGAGAACAATATGCATGGTATTAATTGTCAGCAACCTACTAACTTGTTTTGTAACTGTTTCATTGCTATTTTATCTTTTTTTTCTCATTAAAATAAAAATTGATTCATCTCACTTTCATTCTTCAGTTTTCATCTTATGTGAAGTGAGGCTAGTAAGTCCTAGCTCTAGGAGTTTTTCATAATGATTAAAATGTTGAAGTACCCATATAATTCTTGGCATAGTGAGTTGCACACTGAGAAGTAAAATATAGCAAGCTTACTCTTGGTTTATAGAGAAATCAATGACTGATACAAAACGTAGCTCATGGCTCACAGAATAATATCCTTGATTGATGCAAAAGTCAAAGGATAGTCTCAGGGGAAACTGAAAATCCTCATAATCAACAAAGGGATGCTATTTTATTTTCAACAAAAAAATGTCAAGGATTCCCTCTGATTGAAGAATTAAAAAACAGGAAGCTATTCTAGGAGAATTCATGGTGGCTTCCTGCTGAAGGATTGTAGTGAATGGACGGGATTTTACTATATTAAAATAAGCAACAGTTGAAGTGCCATAGAGGAATTTCAGGATTCTGTTTTTATTTCATTCTTAATTTTCCAATCACATTTACCTTTAGAAAATTAAAAGCCAAATTGATCTTTAAATGAAGATCAGTTAGGTGCACATGCTGGTGTACTCCTGTAATCCCAGCTCTTTAGAGGCTGAAACAGGAAGATAAGTTCTAGGTAAAGGCCTTCCTGGGGTATAAAATGAGTCCAAAGCCAGCCTGAACTGCGCAGTAAAACCCTGTCCCAAAAGACAAAAGATAAAATAAAAAGATAGAGCGTGCTTCCCTTGTGTGTTAAGATTGGAGAACTTCTTGTCAAATATTACATTCCTGACTATTCTCATTAATAGAGAATCAGGTCAAGCACAGAAAGGCCTGTGGAGGCTGCACGTTGATAATGTCTCTCTGCAGATCTTTCCCAGGGCCCTGGCACCCAGGAAGCTCTCAGGCATGCCTTGTTCAGTGCCATCACACGTGTCTATACACACCTCAACTTCAGTCTCATCATCTGCAGAGCAAGGTAGTTTCAATTCACAGTCTGAATCCCTTCTAGTTTTAGTAGGCTGTGAGTGTAAGCCCAATATTTTTGCTGGCAACAATTCTTGGGTATCCAGTGAGCTGTAAAAAAGAAGCCTCTTAGAAGTGGAAACACAGGTGAGAAGGTGAGCTAATTAGATGAACAAGCACAATAGGGGAGACTTAATAAGAAACACCACGAGGCAGAAAACTGGAATTAAAAGCCATGGAACCACTTAGATGTGATGAAAAATAAATTTAAACCCTTTCATGATGGTCTCTACCCAGCAAGCAAAACCATCTCTGCTCTTTGTTTTGTTATGGCAACTGAGAAACACATATCTGTTTCTTAATTCACCATTAAATCACCTCTCCCTACCATTTTCCAGGATCTCTTTTTCCCCTCCACTAGGATTCTGTCTTTTAGTTAATAAATTAGTTAGACTACATTTAGCCCACTTGGGCTCTGGAGAATGACTTATATGTTGCTACCACTGTGAGAAAAGAGGAGATCCTTACCTTTTATCCATTTCTCTCCTTCCTAGAAGAGACTTTGAAACTATTGCTAAAACTCTTTAAAATAGTACTTAAATATCACTCAAGATTCTAGCAAAATATACATCATCACCAAAGGTAATTAATTATCCCTCAGAGGAAGAGAACTGGGCTTTGATGTGCTATTAAAATTGTATCTCTTTTCCTGCTCAATTACCATGAAAGCATGTAAGTTTCAATTGCTTCACTCCTATAATATACAAGGTTATGTGTAAAGGAAATAATAAAACTCATTCAAGGATCAATATTCTCATTAAGGTTTCAGAATTCAAATGATAGTTTTGCATTTCCCTGAGACAAAATTGCATCTCAGGTTTTTATGTTTGTTTTATTTTAATATTCATAAGTAAATACTGGTAATTAATATGATGCAAAGGTCTCACATGTATGACATTCATCTTTAAAAACAGTGTTACTAGTCTCTTGTTTTATTTCAACCTCCTCAACTTATGTATAGATATTTTGAGTGGGAATCTTTCTATTTGAATTTCTTTTTTACGTGAATGTGTCTCTTTTACATATTACTTGTAGGCTACAAGCACTCTAAGCTTTGGCTTTATCTTCTTGTTTAGCACTATAATGATTCACAATGGATTTATTCTCTACCAGTTTTATTTCATGGTATGAATGGACTAAATAACAAAATAGCCTAAAATTAAAAAGAGTTATTTATGTCTGCCTCCTATAATTGAGTTAGGTTGATCAGTCCAGGTGAGGAGGTTAATTGAATTATTCACAATGATTCAGGGACCCAAGTTCCTTTTAAAACACAGTTGAATAGCATCGTAGATGGTTGAAGCAGACTCATTACCATATCTAGTTTCCTACCAGGAAGAAAAGTCAAGAGATCATGGAAAAAGTAATGCTTAATCCTAGAACTTCTACTTGTGTCTTCCACTGAAATACTATTGTATAGATGGTCAGGAACATGACTGGGAGAAAACCTGGGCTGGACTGAAGTGCCAAAAGACCACATATACTAAAACAAATGCAAAGTCTGGCTTCACCAAATGTAAATATTAGCATCAGATGTATGAGTATAGCCAGCTAGGATCATCAGGCTCAGCAAAACCTCCACATAGTGGCAGCTTCATCACTGACCTCTGATGATAGCATCAGAACAAACAGCTAGACATCAGACTACATTTCAGAAAGATTAGGCTTAGGACATAAAGCTCCCATGCTAGGTTACCATTCTCTCTAAAGATATAAATTTTCAGACAATACATGGTCTCACATATTCTATATCAGAGTAAGTTAGCAGCAGTGAGTGTATTTCCAGAGACAATGTAAAGAGGAAAGAATTGGGGAATATTTTCTGATTTATCAGACTCATGGACTGTATGTCTAAAGTTTTCTGTCCAAAGAAGGCCCCATTCCATTTATCCTACTGGGAAGTATTTTCAATGGAATCTTTAAGTAAACATTTTTAAGAAAAGATTGGCATGCATTGGCTACCATAGATATACAGGTAATTTATATGTAAAAGTAAAAGACACAAAGATGAATGAAGGCTTCAGGAAAGTAGCTGGCTCCTTGGTGAAATGATAATGAGATAAAGTTCTCTACTATATGATTGGGTCTTAGAGGCAGGAGCCACTGTTGGCATGAGCCTGTCTGGTAAAGCAAGACAAGTCCCAGAGCCAGGGGTGAGAGTGATTTAGCCCTACAGAGAAACTCAGCCTAGGGTTTACTTGTGAGTCAACAGTGGAGAACACCTGTTGAGAGGAAGAAGAATTTTGAGACTGAGATGTTGGAATTGTCTCTATGAAAAACCTTCTTAAGTATTTCAAGATGACATGATCTCTATGAAAACCACTCCTATGTTCCTACCAGGCCACAGCATTTAATATGACAACCTCTTGATGGAAATTTGTGTGTGTGTGTGTGTGTGTGTGTGTATGTGTATGTGTGTGTGTACACCTGTGTGCTTATGAGAGTGGCTTTTGGATCTTCTAAGATGCATTGGCTGTCTTAGAGATTGAGGGGAAGGAAAGAACAAACAAAATCTCCATTTTTATGGACTATCTATTCTGACCTTTGTACTATACTCATTTACTTTTATACAAATTTCACTTAATTCCTACAAATGGAAAATGAATATATATTTCTTTATTTCCAAATTGAAGTAATGAAAGGAGAGGCTAAGTTATGAGACCAGGGTCACTCTAGAGTCAGAGAATTATGGCCTGGTGGTGCCAAAGCTGATACTACTTCAATTAAAGTGCATGGCCCATGCTCATATCAGTCACTCCAACAGCTTCATCTGCAAGATGAAATGTGTAATTTTTTCTCTCACTATGAATCTAACATGGACAAGAGAAACAAACACAGTGACACTGAGTGCTGAGAACACAAGCCAAGAAGAACACAAGGAGAGCTATGCTTGTACACGAAAACAGTCAATCTCTCATTCTCATCAAAATTATGGAAGTTTTTGTTCATGTCATTTGGATAATTTATTATGCATATTGAACTCAGGCCCTTGCACTTGTCAGACAAGCACTTATTCTACTGAGCTATCTCCCCAACCCCTAATTATTATTATTATTATTATTATTATTATTATTATTATTTTATATATCTAGTACAGGGTCTACAGGGCCTCACTACAGAGATCAGACTCATAGTGTTCCTCCTGTTTTCAGCCCCCCAAGTGCTGAGATTACAGGCGCACACCACCATGCCCAGTCTGAATTACCCTGTCAGTATGCCCCCAGGGGAGGTAGGATGGCTGGCATGGCACACCAGGGTTCAAACTCCTGAGTCTGCCTAAGTAGGTGCTTTAATCCACTGAGCTATCTGGCTAGCCTTCATTATTTTGTTTTGAAATTTTTTCCATAAAATGTAAATACATAAATAAATTGTGTACTTTCTATACAGCTACAGATAATGCAGCATAAAGGATATTTTAAAGACAAACATCTCAGCTATCACTAAAACAATATTTTACCAAAGCACACTGCACTTACCTATAGTCTTGTCCCTCTTCTGTATGTATCTGCAGTGCATTGAATAACGATAACATGATGTGAATTGGGGGCAAGAGTGATGAATCCTGGCGTCCTCACTGTTTCTGAGTTTACATTTCAGAACAATTAAACACACCGTTCTAAAAGAATTAAAGCTTCCTAAATATTCCAGAATTACATGGTAAAGTATGTGTTAGTAACCAAACCCATAGAGCTAGAACTGTATTTGACAGTCTCAATACCTTTCACAAGTTCCTAAGCCAAGTCTATACTGAACTTAACACCATGGCAAAGATTCAACTATTAATCTGTGTACTAACTGGCTCAATCGACACATTGCCAGTAAGCTGTCTGATCCAAATCAGATGAAATGTATGGATTATACTTCATGTACAAATGCATCCTAAAATAGACCATTTACTGTAATATGTATTACATATTACTCAAAACTAGAGTTATAAGTCAAATGTTCTGAGACAAATACAGATCATTTCTTATATAATGTGGGACTGTGTCTGACCATCTAATTCTCCTAAGCATTTGTCTTCTAATTCATAAGTGGCAATGATACAACCACAATATGTATATGCTTTGAAGAAACTGCCAGCATGTGAAAAGCTGAGAAATAGTCTGAATTCATTTTTTTAAAATATGTTCTGGACACGGTGGTACATGCTTGTAGTCCCAGCACTTGGGAGGCTGATGCAGGAGAATCAACCTGGGCTCCAAAGTGAGCTCAAAGTGAATGGTGAGATCATGTCAAAAAAAAAAAAGCAAAAACAAAGAAAGACAGACTACGTGAGACTATAGAGACATATCACCATAATCCTCTTCAATTACTTTTCATTATTTCATGCACACTTACCTCATTGTTTTGTCCCATTAACTGTGAGGTCTTCTTATACAGCTATGTCCTAAATCAACTGAAAATGTGTACATTTCGTGATTGTTTTGGCTTTAGGGAAGAGTCGGAAGTTGCACAGTACCAGATCTGGTGAATGAGGTGAATGAGAACACAGTACACTCTTTTCGCCAGCCTGCCTTTCCATTGGATGGCACAGGGCAGCGGCATTTGCTGTCCTTTTGATCAGACTTCCTAAAGACACTCAGGAAAGAGCACTTCCAGAGTTGCTCAAACTGTAGCAAAGTGACTGGATAAATGTACTCAATGCAAGGGGAAGTGTTTTAAGGGCTATAACAATGTGTTTTTATCTGTTAAAAAATTAAAATATAAATATTCAGCATACATTTTGATCATATATCTATTTGTACAAGATGGCTTTAATACTTCTGATATGTAAAGGAGTATATGATATTTAAAAACGATTTATTGCTGTTGATATTTCAAGTGATAAAATCAGCGGGATATAATCTGTCTTATATGCAGTTGCAAGTCAGTGTTGAGAAATATGTTCTGACCTTCACCAGATGCCTAAAACCATGGATATTACCAGCCTCCCTAGTTACTATGATTTCCTTCTGTGCCCTTTGTCTCATGGCTGTATAGGTCCATAGTTATTTTGTCTTCCCATGTTTTATCAACCGGGGCTTCTTTACATTACTACTTTTATAATGAGTTCTTTATTAAGTGAAACACATGTTACATAAACACAGCACTGGGAACTGCAGTAGTCAATCTGATGACCAACATGATGACTAGGCACCTAGCAGTGAGTGGAAATCATTTGGTGTGGTCATCCTGGAGAAGGAGTTGGTGCACACGTTGGACCACACAAGGCACAGCAGTGGGAGATGTGACCCTGCTGCTCAGACAGAACACAATTTAAAATGTATGGATGTTTTATACCTCAAATATTTCATTTAACTTTTTTCAGGTTATAATGATGCTATATGATTAGAGCTATGAAAAATGAGGTGCAAGGCTATTGCATGTGTATCTAGTAGGAGAAAAAACTGACAATATGTACTCAGGTCTTATTACTTGATTCAGAATCTTCATTCTTCGTTAGCTGCTACCTGGGAGAAGTGTTTTGATTTTTTAATTTTTCTGTACTGCATGCATTAAATGGCGTACTATTGACTTTCTTCATATAGTGTTGATCTCACAAGTTAATAAGCCTAAAAATCATATCATGAATCCTGTGATATAAAAGATCTACAATATTTGCCTATTAGGCATACCCTGCTTTTCTCACTAGTAGTTTGATAAGAAATCTGAGGTTATATTCCTGACTATCCATCAAATCATGTGGAATGTTAGGTAAATTACAGGTTTGCAAGCCTGCCTATTAGAGCATGACTAGGTACTAAAAATATAATGCAGGTCAAATGTATAACTTCAAATTTCTAACATTCACCTTAGACAAAATAAAAAAGTGACAATTTTAATGGTATACTTTATTTAACAAAATATATTTCAGATATATTCACCTTAACATATAACCAAGTACATATTATTAAACATGGAAATTACTCTCACTGGAAATTTATTAAAGAAAGCAAGACAAATCCTATCTAAAGTTATTGCAGAAGAGGAGACCCTGAACTCAACTCTGAGTATAGAATTTATGGTCACTGAGTAAAATGAAGAGGTCAGCGGATGGCAAATTGCTAAAGAAAATATCAAGGGCAGGGAGATTCTTGTTAGAGGGAGGCCAAGGTCTTGTAAAATCAAAGGCAGAAGGTGATCCAGGTGTTCAGCATGTTTAACTCTCAATGGCAAAGGGCTTCTTGCTAAACTAACTTAGCAGGACTGTTATTCAAACTAGGCCTGGTAGGTGAAGGACGGTACTCAAAGACAAGTTTAACTGAAAAGAGATTTCAGAATCTATGGAAAAGCATTGGTCACAGAGGCAGTGTTTTTGTGTCAGTTGATTTAAGAGTAAATATTTGAAATTCAATGTGTATTTTGTTCTTAAAGGACAACTCAGTTCATACCTAACATCTTTTAAGGTGTTGTGGTTTTGCCTGGCCTTCAGATTCAAGATCAATTCATATAGTAGTGAGAACTCATTTCAGTTTATCTAGGGCCAGTGCTGGGTTCAGCCTTACCTATGTTTTTTTTTTTTTTTTTAATTTCCTTTTTTTTTTTTCTTTTTCACTCTTCAAATGATATATTGTGCATCCAGGTTTGAGAATGAAGGTTTAAGACTTGTTTACTCCACAGTGTGTTATTCCTTGCTGCTTTCATGAACTTCTTAGCTTTGCTATACAAGCAAGTGGTTCCACAGAATCTCACTGAGGATTGCTTATTTCCTCTTGGCTTTCCATCATGAATAAAAGCTTCCAGGACCATATAGTAGCGTATAAATTCTAGAAGAAAATCTAATATGAAAGTAGGACAGAGGTCATTTTAGAGGATACACTCCTTGAACTTTATGAGCTCTGGCAATGAATTCTGTTGATATTTAAAACCAAGTACATGATCTCATAAATGAATAGGTGTTGGCTATGCAGCTCAATAAGAAAGGACATGTTTCCCATGTCCAAGGCCCTGAGTTCAATCTTCAGCAATAAAAATGAAAAGAGCCACAGCTTTGTTGACTAGTTGACAGCATGAATTCACCCTTACCTCTGACAGACCTCACTCCCAACATTTAAGATATGTAAGCTGCCTTTCATTTTTTGTCCTCAAAGATATTATTTATTATTTTTTGCATTATCCTCACAATCTTTCTAGATGTGCATAAATAATAATATAGAAACACTATATGAAAAACCATGTAGATATAGTGAAGTTAAACTTTAACTTTTCATGGCCATTCTAATAAAATGAAAATGTAAAGTCTCTAGCACATGCATTACCACATTTTCTCTAGTAGTCTGTGTATCTTACAGTATTGCATATTTATGCATACGACAGTTGGAAATGAGAGAATGTCTTTTTGGTTCTCTATAGTAGGTTACAAGCTTTAGAAGTCTTGAACCTATGAAACAAGCGTAAGAAAGATTTTCATTTGAAACCTCAAAGTAGTCACTTTACAGACTATATTTTATTTAAAACAAAAAATCAAGATATTTGTTTCATTTTATTTATTTCTTTGAGGAATGGGGAAGAGGTTAAAAAAAGTTCTCTATTTCAAAGAGCTTTCCTAAAGATGAGACCATTTTTATGACACATGAGCATGGAGGAAGAGAGGTCTCACACCTTGTATGGCAATCTAAATTCAAATGCATATGTTTTCTGAAATCCAGTATATTTATCTGCACACATGTTCATGTTTACATATGAAGGAAAGGAATCACCACTTTGGATTCAAAAACAAACTTATGATGAATTACAACTCTAACTTGTCTTTGATAAGGGACCATTCAACTATGATGGTCTCAATCATTACATCTAAGGAAAATGGAATTAATGAAGTGACTGCTGGTTCAAAGAGCTAAGTCTCCAATAAGGGAATGAGGGAAGAATTCTAAGCCCATACACCAAGTTTAGAACAAAGTATCAATAATATACTCATTCTTTCAATACCTATAAATAAAGTAAATGAAAGAAGTAAGAATTGCATGAATGTTAAAAAGTGTATAGGAAACTCAGGATGTTTTTCATTAAATTTGTCACTACATTAGGATAAAATGCTTATAAGCAAAATAACCATGCAAAACAAAAGGGTAATTATATTGTTGAGAAGTTTTGGAGAGCTGAGCAGGATGGTGCAGTCCTGTAATCCCAGCATAGAGAGGCAGAGGCAGGAGGATCCCTGTGAGCTCAAAGCCAGCCTGGCTACAAAGTGAGTTTAATGCCAGCCTAACCTGCATAGTGAGACTCTGTCTCAGAACAAAAAAAGAAAAAAATCTTGAGAGCACATGAATGATGAATACCCAAAGCATGTGTGATGCTGATGCATGATCTCTATGAGAGTGAGGCCTGTCCGCGTTCCCTGGTTAGTTCAAGACCCTGTCTCAAAAAAGAAAGGAAAGAAAAAAATGAGGATCAGCTACCCTGATGTAAATTTAATCACCTATTTTAAAACAGATGACTCCAGAAGTTCATCATCTACATTACGCCTTGAAAAGTCAAAGCAGAAAGTAAAATTAATCAAGGTCAGAAATCCCAACAATACATCCCATGTTGCATATAGGATGTATTAAAATACAACAACAGTTGTATTAAAATGTGATAGATATTTGCTTATAGTTTTTGATATCCAAACTTTTTTTTTTCTCCATACATCACACAGATGCCTTTTCTTGTAGGCACAGCCCTGGCAACAACAAGAACCTGGCTGGTGCACAGAACTTTTACTAATTCCACTAATGGAGAACTTATTCTTTCCATAGGGATCGAATCTTGCAATTTTGACATCAATGCTTTACTTTCGTTCAGTTTTCTTCCTCCACTTTCTGTGGTATTTCTTGCACTATCTTTCCATGTGTCTGGTGTATGAACAGTACCAAGTTTCTCTTCACGTTTTTTGCACACCATCCTTGTGCCCACCAGCTCCTCAGCCACAGAAGCTCTAGTAGCTTCAAAATATCGTGTAAGCTGCCTTTTGAATAAACGATCATGGAAATATGAATTGCAGGTTCAGTATGCATTGCCTTCCAGCCTTCCCAAGCATCCGCTGATGATGTGCATGGAAACGTGTGTGTGTGTGTGTGTGTGTGTGTGTGTGTGTGTGTGTGTAACAGCACCACATGCAAAGCTGCCTTTTTGCCTCAGAGTTGGGGTCACCTTGCTCAATCACCAGCATAAAGACTGTTTCATGCGCGGCCCGCTACACAACTTTAAAAAGAATCACAAGAAAATGTAACTGTACAAAAAAGCCATTATTATTCCACAGGGAGAATTTGTGGTTCTTGTTTGAGGCAGCTCACATAAAACTCAAGGTCTTAATACTCCTTTGAGGCTTCTGTGGCCCCATGGTGACTTTTGAAAAAGGCTTTTATTTCTTCAACATATGTAAATTGCAAAGGGTGAAGTCAATGTGATTTAAAGCGAACATCTCCTTAAGAGCTCAGAGGAAACAAAGCTTTTATTAAATGAAATAAAGAGGAAATTGAAGCTGCAACATTTCAATATAGTGTGAGCATGAATATTAGAAAATAGTATTTAGTGAAATTAAA
>PVKN010040601.1:0-10692 GCA_004027915.1 Capromys pilorides
AATTAACCTAACTAAAGAAGTAAAAGAGCTTTTCAATGAAAACTACAGTACTCTGAAAAAAGAAACCCTAGAGGATTTCATAAAATGGAGAGATATTCCCTGCTCCTGGAGGGAATATTGTGAAGATGGCCATACCCTCTAATGTGTTATACAGATTTAATGAAATTCCTATCAAAATGCCATCAAAATACCTCACAGACCTGGAAAAGTCATTCCTAAAATTTATTTGGAATGCAAAAAAACCTTGAATTGCAGACAATCCTGGGCAACAAAGGTAAGGCAGGAGGCATTACAATTCCTGACCTAAAATTATGCTACAAAGCTACAGTGATAAAATCAGCATGGTATTGGCAAAAAAAAGAAAAAAAATAGACCTGAGGATCAATGGAATAGATTATAAAATGCAGAAGCAAATACAAACACACTCAGCCACCTTATTTTCGTAAAAGTGGCCAACCATGCTTATTGGAAGAAAGATAGCTTCTTTAATAAATGGTGATGGAAAAACTGGCTCTCTACATGCCAAAAACTAAAACTTGAGCCAGGTCTATCACCATGCACTAAATTAAAGTCAAAATGGATTAAAAGAGAAACACTAAGTCTCCTGGAAGAAAAAGTGAGAGAAAATCTTGGAAACATCTGGGTATGCAAGGAATTCATGGACAAAAATCAAAATGCATGTTTAACACTTGAAAGAATCAACAACTAGGACCACCTGTGGCTAAGAAGTTTTTTCACCTCAAAAGAAATTACCAACAGAGTGAAAAGACAACCCACAAATTTTGAAATGATTTTAACTAATAAGTATTCAGACAAAGATCTTCTATGTAGAATTTATAAAGAACTAAAAACCATTAGGATCCCAAAATTCAAAGACCCAATCCAGAAATGGGCATCTAAGATGAATACACACTTCTCAGAGAAAGAAATTCAAGAAGCCTACAAATACATGAAGAAATGCTCCACATCACTAGCCATTCGTGAAATGCAAATTAAAACAACGCTTAGATACCATCTCACCCCAGAAAGAATGGCTTTCATAAAAAAATCAGCCAGCAACAAATGTTGGAGAGGCTGTGGGGAAAAAGGAACCCTTCTCCACTGCTGGTGGAATGCAGACTGGTGCAACCATTATGCAAAGCAGTGTGCAGACTCCTTAAAAAGCTAGAGCTGGAAATCCTGTTCAATCCAGCTATGCCAGAACTGGAAATTTTCCCAGAAGAACTGTAAACATCATACCATAGTGATATCTGTGCACCTATGTTTATAGCAGCCCAATCCATAATGGCCGAATCTTGGAAACAACCAAAATACCCATCATATAAAGAATGGCTGAAAAAGATGTGGTATTTTTATACAATGGAATATTACTCAGCTATAAAGAATCATAACCTAGAAGACTTCATATATAAATGGTTGTACCTTGAACATATACTCATAAGTGAAATAAATCAGACCTACATGTGTAAATATCGTATAGTCTCCCTAGTGTAAGAACTCAAAAGAGGAAATAAAAATGGAGAGGCATAACACAGCTGAATGGAAATCAAAGACTTAAGGGTTAAACGGCAAAGTGACTGGAAGCAGAAAAGAGAGAAAACAACAGGAGGAAAACTACACATTCATATGTGCAGGATTAATTAGACAATGGTCCTAAGAAACCTCAAAAGGCTTTTGACATTGATAACAGCAATACGTAACACTAAAACTATGCTTGTGATGCATGACATTCTGGCCTTTTAGATGTGTTCTGCTTCCAATGTCATTCAATTACTGTTATACTCTCTCTCAAGTAAATTGTTGGTTTACAAGAAAACAAAAAAGGATATTAGATGAGAGTAAGAGATTAGAAAAAATGCCAAAGGATGGACAGGCTAAAATTTGGTACATGTTTATATTTCTAAATATCTGTGTACAAATGTGTAACTGCTTTTATCATATTCCATAGAGATTTATTAGAATATCAATAATTGATGGAAAATACCAATTCCAAGTTAAGTCTAAGATGTTTGATATTCAGAAAGACAATGATATTAAGCTTAAGCACCTATGTTTTAGAGTAATAGTATCACTAAGCTTTTTTTCTGGAGGGCTAAGAATGTAAGTTTACAAACCAAAAATTAGAGAAAAAAAAAGAAGGGCTACAAGATAGCCAATATTTTGGCCCTAGCCCTTGAAGGTCAGTGAGGACTTGGGACAGAACCGAACCTGTGCTGTAACATCCTATAACTCGGTGGTTTCCAAAAGTTTCTGTTCAAGAAGATTAAGGGACCATGGAGGAAAGCGATTGAAGGTATATAGTGTGCCTAAGGATAGTCACCTAAAGAGAAAACATTCTGTCAGGCTTTCACAGAGAGCAAACTGGTCATGCAATGGCCGTGACTCATCCAGATGGCTGACACTGACGACAGTTCTACAAAGTACTGTACATGGTTCCAAAGTAAATCCTTAGGCTGTTTGACTGACCTTGGGAGATACAAAAAATACATGTTTTGTTGTATAGGTCTTGCTTTAACTTGTCCTTAACCACTCAGCAGAAAAGTTTAAACATGACGCATAAAACGTAAGGGTAGTTTAGTGTGCTGAGCTGTAAATGGCTCAAATCAGCAGCTTCCAACATTGCCAATTTAGCCAGTAACCCACTGCAAATTATGGAGCATTTGACTATGCATACAACTACCTTCTCTTAGATCAAAGAGAAGAAATCTATTGTACTAATAACCATTAGAAAATTTATCATGTCTACACCCTGTGCTCTGTATAACTACAATGAGGACAACAATATGCATTGTATCAATTATTGGGAATGTACTACTAATGTGTTTTGAAATTTTCACATTGTAATTTCTTATTAAAATAATAAAAAGGGGGAAAACCTAACAAAGAAAAAATAAAATAAAATTCTTGTTTCATAGAAAAAAATAAATTATTGTAACTGTTAATTTCCCAAGAATTTGATGGTTAGAAAATGATTTCCAAGTCATTGTATTCATTCAAGAAAAATAAGGTTGTGTCATTCAGCTTTTTAGTTAAAGCCATAGAAACAAAATCTATATAATTTAAATGGGCTATATTATTAGAGGATACTTCACAGAATGTTGGTTTAAGGTAGGTAATCAGCCAAGTGTGATACCCAGCAAGGTGAAGTCAACTTTTCCTGTGAAGAGATCACTGTCCCTTGCACTGGGCCTATCTATCACAGATTGTACAGCCAGTAATTCCAGTGCAGACTGACTTACCACTGGTATTTCCAAAAAGACCAAGTGGGGCTGTTGTCACTGTGGTCACCTTCAACAGAACAGATTGTAAATGGTCTCTCTCTTTTGTGTCATGAGTTTCCAATTTTAAATTGAGGACAGAATTAAACCTGAGATCTGGGCCCCAGCTACAAAGGTGCTTTAAGAGTGAGCATCTGCTATGTGTCCTCTAGGAAGTAGAGTGAAAGGTTCCTGTCTCAGGGTATCAGAGGAAGTGGGTTTGATGCCAGGGCATGGACGTCTTCTACATGGTTATTGGTTATTACTTTCTCAAGAAATAGAAGGTGGGAAATATCATTAATATACCACTACAGAACACTGTCAAATACTGTTTTTGTGACAATGACACAAGAACAAATCTGTGGAACCTTGGATGTATAGTGTGTAGAAATGATTGGAAATACATCACTGAGCCTGAGGATGTGTTGAGATTTTACATAACATCACTTATATTTTAAGACATGTATTATACAGAAGGTAAGAACCCAGATTTAGATTCTAGTCTGAATCCATCACTGTACAGAGTAGATTATCAGCAGAGTCCCAGAGAGCAGCTTATTGAAAGATGCACAAGTGTGGAAGGGACTAAAACCTGTACCTTAAATATCATCTAAGGAACATCTTCCAAATACAGGGTACAGAAGGATCATACATATATCTGCCTAAAGTCATATCAATTTTCACCAAGGTTATTACATGTTTGGTAGCACAGAAACTATTATCAGGCTTAAGTGCTACTTCTGCTCTTTATTGGATTGTCTTGTTCTATATAATGTACTTTCCTTTCTTATATAACCCACTAATGACCTAGATGCATAACCTGTCAGAAAAATGAAGGTGAAGCAAGCCAGAAATCAGAAGTCCCCAGGCCAGATAACACCAGCGACTTTGGTCATATGCAGGCTTATAATGGGCTCTTTCTAGTTGAGGGAGGCAGTGTGCACAGTTACACAGAGATTATTGAAAAGGTTTTGATTCCCATACTTATCCACACTCACTACCTCTCATAGAAAGCAGACTATGCAATTATTCTAGTAGTTCACGTGTTGCTAACTCCAATGTCTACGGGGATCAAACAAGTAACATAAATGAACCCACCCAAAATAAGACAATAGGAAGTTCTGGGTTGTATTCACTTTTCTGTTGCTGAGACAAAGTTTCCAACATATAGAATTTAAGGAGGAGAAGGTTTTTTAGCTCTTGATTCCAGAAGATTCAGTTTAAGTGTGGCTAATACCAAGACATACATAGACCTGTGAAAGGGCATCATGGAGGAAAGCTGTCCAACCTATGGCATCCAGGAAGTAACAAGAAGGAGAGAAAGAACAAGAGGATCTAGTCATTGCTCAAGCTGGAAGGCAGAGAACAAAAACAATTAAAAAGCACTGTCAGTCTAAGACTGACAGCCAAGAAGCTTCCTGGAGTTCTTCTGGCATAAGTCTGCATTGACTGGTGAAACTGATATCTACTGTGTACAGAGAATGGCAACAGCAAAAGTTGAGCTAACTGAAGTACACTGGAGATTGAAACACTGGCTGGCTCTTTCTCTTCCATTCCATCCTGGTTATTGGATGGTGCTACCCACAATCAGGCCTATACGCCAAACACTCCACAGACACACCCAGAAATGTGCTTCCCAATATTCTAGATTTTGAATATCTTATCAAACTGACAATGACAATGATCACATTGGAATTGTTCAACTAAAAATAACATCTGGAAAAAATAAAGTTAGAGTCATACCTCACTTGTGTACCAAAACTAATTAGAAGAGTAGGTATACCTATAAAAGCAAAAACTAAACAATTACATTTATGACGTAAAACAAAAAGACATCCATGGTAGATAAAGCCATGATACATTTCCATCCTCAGATATGTGTTAAAAGACTGTGTATCATACTCCAAGGACTATTGCAAAATCAGAGAAAACTGAAATAGATTATGCAAATTTCCAAGAAATGATGGTCTGGCTTGACTGATTTGTGGGTTGGATAGGAAAAAAATCATTGAAGTATGATGTCATTATTTGTAACGATGTTTTTCTTTTTAAATCAACATGAATTAACAGTTCACCTTATTTTATTTTATTTATTTTTAGTAACCAAGTTTATTGGTATAACTGAGATATGCAGAATGATCACACTTATCGTAGGGAATGTGTGCCTGTACATGTAATATCTTAGCTCCTCTTTCTCCCCCATTCTTCTTCCCTCTCTTCAATCCTTCTTCCTTTCCTTATTTCTCAAGATTTGTTTCAACTTTACTCTTTTGTCTAATTCTTTTCTTTTCCCTGCTACTCCTCTCCACTAATTTCCCTTTCCCTTTGAGCAGCTGCTTCCTATCTCACAATATCTATTATACATTTTGGTTCTTATTTACACTTTCATTTTCTCATACCAGAGAGACAATGTGATATTTACACATATGTGTCCAGGTTATTTCCCTTAAGCATATGGTCTCAAGTTCCATTCATTTAATTATAAATGTCTCAAGCTTGTCCTTCTTTATGACCGCCGAGTACTATTCCATTGTACACAAACACACAATTTTTTTTATTTATTCATCATTTTCTGCTATTTGAGTTGTTCCCAAGATTAGGATGCAAAGCGCACTGCTTGAAACATGGATGTGAATGCATTGATGGGCCATGATGCTTTTAATTTTGGGGGGAAGATACCAAGAAGGAAAATAGCTGAGTCAAGTGGCCTTTCTACTCCTAATATTTTGAAGAGTCTCCACACTTATTGCCACATGGTTGCACCAGTCTACACTCTCACCAACAATGGAGAAGGGTACCTTTCTCTCCACAGCCCTGTCCTGTCAGCATTTGTTATTGGTTAATTTGTTGATAATAATTCTTTCTGGAATATGTGAAACTCTACCATTGTTTTAATTCACATCCCTCAAATGGCCAGTGATGCTGAACATTTTTTTCATGTATTTATTTGCTGAAACTATGGGCATCTTATGATTGTTGGTGTCTGAAAAACCCTTGCATGAGAATTTGCTTGTGTGCATTGTGATGCAATATGCAATGGAAGAACACATGAAAACTGGTACCAGTGGTTACCTGTGGAGGAGGAAGCAGAACTGGCTGGCTGGGAGATAATGTGTTTATACCATTTTCTAGGTTTTGTTCATTTAGGTTTTTTGTTTTTTTTTAATTTATTTTGCACAGGGTCTCATTATGCAGCTTGGAATCATAGTGAACCTCCTATTTTCAGCCTCTCCAGCCCTGGGGTTACAGGCATGCGCCTTCATGCTCAGGCGTGGTCACCAGATCAGCATGGTCAGGGGCAGGGCTGGTACCAAGGATTGAACCCTGGTTCCTGCACTTACCTAAGCACGCACTTAGTCCACTGAGCTATCTCGCCGGCCCTTCTTTGCTAGGCTTTGAATTTTGTACCTGACATAAGTATGAATTATTAGAAATATTAGTAAAATAATAATTTTTTTCTCTTTGTTTTATTTCCTTTTATGTGTGTAATACAAGGTGTACACAGGGTCTCACTATACAGACTAGACTCACAGTAATTCTCTTGTTTTCAACCTCCCCAGCAGCTGGGATGACAGGGGTGCGCCTCATGCCTGGATTTTTGTGATTTCTTTGGATGTGCAAAACTTTTCAAAGGATGACACTGAAGTTGTGGTTTCTTCAAAGTATTTCTCATGCAGTGTGGTTTTTGATTCTTCTAAGTGATTCCCTTCCATTTATAGCTTATGAGGTGAATCTTTTTGATGACATATTTATTCCCTAATAAAAGTAGGATAGACCTGCCAATGCTTGAATCTTGAACTGACATTTAGAATTTCTACCTGGTTACAATAAACCTTTTCACAATTTTGGGCCAATAAAAGAAAAAAATAGCCACATGAACTAATAAAAGAAATGCAGGGCTGGTGGGACAGCTTAGCGGTCTAAAGTGCTTGTGTTGGGAAGTTTAGGCCAAAGCGCAGGGGCCACGGCTCGATCCCAGGCCCCACATGCTGCGCCGCCCCCCAACCCCCAGGGAAGGCTGAGCCGGCCATAACACAAACAAATATGTAATGTGGTTGAAGAAAATAAAATAAACTTTAAAAAAAAAAAAAGAAATGCAAATTTGAATGATCTTTCTGTCACTCCAATAGGATATGATATGATATGTTAGGCCTAAATATCTTCCCTGTGAAAAGTCTGAGGTTTTATTCTTCATTACAGTTGCTCATGAGAGCTACTCTAGAGCCCACATTGGATGTCATGGAACAAAATGAAAGTGACATTGTAGGAAATGGACAGGGGAAGAGATGTGAAAGCTAGACTAGAAGAGAATGCAAGTTGAAAGGCGAAAGATCAAGATTCCTCCAGGGTAACATCCTAGAGTGAAATCATGGAGGAGTGGATTACATAGAAGGGGTAGGGAGCACGGAGAAAATGATATGTAACACAGAGGGAGTGGATACATAAACACAGGACAGATGAGAGATAGATAAATAGATGACAGACAGACAGATAAACAGACACACAGACATAGATGATGAGAGTTGATAGACTGACAGACAAACAGACAGACTTGGATTCAAGAAAGATTTGTGGAAAATGATCCCAAAATCTGTAGCTTTAAAGCTAAATGAACAACAGTGTATTGAGGATAAAAACAAGTCCAGGTAGGCAAATAAACAGTATCACTTTACCTTTGGTATTTCCCATGTTCCCAGGCTTATGTTTTAAACAGCATGGAGACTTTGGAATCTTATGTACACTTTGTGTTTCTCCACAATTTACAGTTATACATCACAATCCAAGCAGTGAGAGAGTGTATTGCAGAGAATAATAGAAGCAATGAGAAAGATGTCAGGAATATTTTATGGCTATGGAAGTTTGGATGAGTTTCGTGAACACATCCCATGAATTAAGTTATGCTGTGAGCCTTCTACATTGCATCACAAATTGACTTCTATGAGCAGTACCATAAAGCCAGGACCTTCCTTGTTTAGCAGTGGTTTCAAGTAGAAAGCCAGTCCTCACTTTGTCAACATTTGACAGCAAAACAGAGTCTTATGTGGGAGTGGCATCAGAAGGGTACATATACTCCCGGGTACACGTGCTCCAGTGCATCCCGGTCCCTGGCAATCCCATGCTGAGGTGTCTGAAGAGGACTGAAGATGATGAGCAGCAGTGTTTGTAAGTCCCCAGGCATTCAAGGTTCTTCCAGAAACATTAGCATCCAAAGGCAATGATGGCGTCAGCTGCAGAAAGGATCTGTTTTCCTTTTGATTGCTTGTTGGTTTGAATTTGTTGAAATCCTAACTCCCAAGGTGGTGGGTTTATAATCTGTTGTAAACATATACTCATAAAAATCAAATAGTTGTAGAAGGACTTCAGTTCATTTTAAAGTGAAGAAACATAAGAAAACATGGCCAGGGAGATAGCTTAGTGGCATAAGTGCCTTCCTGGCAAGCTCAAAGACCTGAGTTGGAGCCCTCGTTCTCTGGAGCCGATGCTGCAGCCACCAGGGCTTGTCCTGGAGTCCTCGCCAGGCTCTTTCTTAGGCTTCAGGTTAGTAAAATGATAACCAAGAAAATAAAATGGTAGCTTTGTGTGCTAACATGAAATCCAAGCTATAAAAGAAAACAAAATATAATAATAACGTGCAAAGAAGCCATTACTTTCAAATTCCAATACAGTTAGCTATGTAGGAATACAGAGTCAGTGTGGCCAGATCTTCTAATTCTTAAGTAAGCCTTGAAGTCTGGATTTTGTGTAAAATATCTTAATTTCAAATGTTCACATTCAATGTACATCCTTTCCAACATGATTAAAACAACATAATCCATCCGGCTGAAACATAATCTATCTGGCTGAGCTGGGATCCTTGAGCTATCTTTTGAGATGGTGATGTTATTCCTGACATTTGGAGGACATCCTATAGTTTACCTTTCATATCACGTATATGGGACTTTGAGCCTGACCAAACCATGTGATTGTTTGTTCTGGAGGAAGTTTAACAAAAGTATTAGTGTACAAAGGAAATTAAAGCAGGAGCTTGGTCCTTGTGGAAAGCTGCTGGGACAGCACGAGATGCTTTGCTAAGATATGTCGGAAGGAATGATAACCTGATGGCTCGCCAAGTCAAAGTTCAGTTCCTGGGATAGTGAAACTGTATTACCCTCGATAATCCTGTTAATGATTCCTCCCACTTCCCCTGTTATGACTTTTTGTGAGAATCCTAGTAAAAGGCTAAAAAAAAATGGTAATTGAGGCTTTAGTTCTAGAGGCTGTAGACACCAGATTCCATAACTCTGTCTCTTGTTTTTCATTTCACCCGCCATACCTCATTCTCAGAAGCTGTCACCCAACACTGACAAAGACGCTGCTGCATATTGTTACGCAGTGGGTTGTGGGTTGCGGGTGTCTGAGCAGACATTAGTCAGAGCTGAAGTTCAGCCTCATGGCTTCTTGCTGAGCTACAGGCCCAGCAGTGCAGCTCCACGCTTCTGGAGGAAAGACCACCAAGTGTGAGCCAGATTCACCAAGCTTCCCCATAAAAGGCCTTTCTTCTAATTAGAGCCATAGTGTTCTACAATGGTTAGTTATGCCCTTGGCATTCAGAGAAGGGAAATTCAGTGACTTTAGTTTTTTAAGATGAAATTTAAAAATTTAGGTTGGCCAAATAACAGATTAAAGCACCTGCTTAGGCAGAGTGCCGTGGCCAGGCTTCGATCCCTGGCGTGCTGTGCTGGCCCCACCCAAGGGTGCACTGAGATGGGAATGAGATGGGGCGTGGTGGCATGCACCTGTAATTACAGCACTCCGGAGGCTGAAAACAGGAGAATCACTATGAATCTGATCTATGTAGTGAGACCCTGTAGACCCTGTACTAAATACGTAAAAATAAAATAAAATAAAATAAAATAAAAAATTTCAAAATTTAATTCCAGTTCTTTTTCTCTTTTCCTTTCCTGTCATAAAACAGGTTGCTCCTCACCCTCTGGGCTTATGTACTGTTTGAGGTGAGGAGCTTGCTAGCTTAGAGGGCCAGTTGGGATGTATTCACGTAGAGGGCTCTGAAACCCTGTAAACACCCAGCCCACTGGGGCTGGTCAAGATAGATATGCCTAGTGCCAAGAAAAGGTCCTTCTGCCTTCCTTGATAGAAATCAGCACCTGAAACATTTTTATTTATTCCTTGCTGTCAACGAATGTACAGCTCTTAGTTCATACCTGATCACCTTCCTATAAACCAATCTGTTACACGGATGCCAATGGAGAATTTAAATGAGTAGGTATATTTGTTGCCTTGAGAGTTCACTGACGTAATGCACTCAAGACCCTTGGCTCAGCAGTGTCCAGAGCAGAATGAATGATTGCTTTTTTATTTTTATTTATTATTTATTATTATTTTTTTTTTAGCTTGGCATTTTTTTTTAAATTTTAAAGAGTAAAAATAGCAGAAA
>PVKN010040602.1:0-10703 GCA_004027915.1 Capromys pilorides
TGTGCAAATAGTCAGGGTGTTTATGACTGGTCCTCCTCTACACGTGGGGGTGGGGGTGGGGGTGGGGGCTGGGTCCATAGGGATGAGATCGCCAAGGTGAACTGGGACCCTCCGGTCCCACACCATGGCAACTCAGAGGGGGCTGGGAGGTGGACAGCAGCAGACCTCGGGCAGGATATGGGGGAGCCCTTCCAGGCAGCCCTGGCCAGCCGTTTCCTTGACCCCGGACACCTGGTTCGAGCGGATCAGCATGCTCGTCATCCTTCTCAACTGCGTGACTCTGGGCATGTTCCGGCCGTGCGAGGACATCGCCTGCGACTCCCAGCGCTGCCGGATCCTGCAGGTGAGTGTGCGTGTGTGTCGGGGTGGCTCAGCTCCAGGTCTCAGAGCCTTTGGTTTCTGCCTGGGGGTTGGGCCTGGGTGAGGATGGGTGGGCCTGGCCTCCCACGCCCTTCTCGGTTGCAGCAGCCTCTCGTTCCCCACACCAGGCCTTTGATGACTTCATCTTTGCCTTCTTCGCTGTGGAAATGGTGGTGAAGATGGTGGCCTTGGGGATCTTTGGGAAGAAGTGCTACCTGGGAGACACTTGGAACCGGCTTGACTTTTTCATTGTCATCGCAGGGTGAGGCCCTGGGCCGGAGGTGGGAGGGTGATGGGTCAGATCGGTGCCCTCCCTGGGGGCATCCTGCCTGCACCCCAAGCTGGGGATAGCTGTTTCCTCCCTGACTGTCCACGTGGGGCCGAGGCTGCCCGCCTGCAGCGCGCTGGCCTGTACTTCTCCGACTTCACGGCTTTCCTGCTGGTTCTGCTTCCTTCTCTGAGGGGCCTGACCTTGCTTGGAGGTGCCCACCCCAGAGCCGACCTGGGGAGTCCAGATACAGGAGAGGGAGCAGCCAGGCTATCCTCGCGGCAGGGTTCCTCACTGACCTCTTTTGAGGCCCTGGTGGCGCAGACTCACAGGGCCTCTCTCTGGACCCCTCCCTGCAGGATGCTGGAGTATTCGCTGGACCTGCAGAACGTCAGCTTCTCAGCTGTCAGGACAGTCCGTGTGCTGCGACCGCTCAGGGCCATTAACCGGGTGCCCAGTGAGTGACCCCTCGGCCCCTGGACAGGGAGCCCCAAGAGGAACTGTGGCCATGTGAGGCCCCATCCATTCATGGCCACAGAAGGCTTGGGCAAAGAGCACTCAGCAGGGCGCAGGGACACTAGAGCCATACAGAGCCCTGGCCGGGCACTGGGAGCATCACCTGGGAAGGGACCCCCATTTCAGGCTGGCTTTAGGTCAAAGTCTCAGAAACACCTCAGATAATCCTTCCTAGGGGGATCTGGACAGGTAGGGAGAGGTGGAGAGGGTGCCTGGCCAGCAGGAGGGGACAGGAAGTGCAAACGGCCTCTTCTGACCAGCACAACCTCTCAGGTATCCTGGCCATCACTGGTGAGGCCACATTGACCACATGGGCTGGGACTTCTCGCTAGACAAGGCCACTCCACGGGCCTGGAGGCCTCGATCCCCTCCCCCTCCACATCCCCTTCCAGCTCCTTGCAGCGACCGACTGCCGGGACCATTATCTAAATTAAACCGCATTGGTTTCTGGAGCCAGGGAAGGTTTGGCAGCTCTGGTTCCCCCAACATCCTACCCCCACCTGCGCTCAGGCCCCCTTCGCAGCTCTTCAACCTCCACAAGCTGCAGATGGTCCCCACCCTGGCCCCTGGAGAGGGAGTGGGAATCTGGGCCGCCATGCCTACCGTGTGCCCGGCATAGCAGTAGCCCCTGCACTCTGCGTGTGTGTGTGTGTGTGTGTGTGTGTGTGTGTGTGTGTGTGTGTGTCTTGGGGGGTGGCAGGGTGCCCCAGTGTTAACAGGAGGGGCATGCCCCGCCTCCATGCCGCCCCAGGTGCCGGCTGAGAGATTGATAGACCTCGCCTAACAGTCTAAGCGCCCTGGTGTAATTCCCTAATAAACCCGGAGGAATTGATCTCAGTTGGAACAGGAGCAGCCAAGGGGGAGGGGAAGGGGGAACAGAGCCCAAACCAGGGCCGGCAGGGTGGGGGCAGGGTGATGCAGTCACCAAGCAGGCTCTGGAGCTGCTGCGCGGGAGGCTCTGTCCTGCAAGGGAGAGGGGCCATCGAGGGATACTTCAGGGGGTCAAAGCCAGCTGCCCGGGATCTCTGTGTCTCACAGATGCCTCAGGGCCAAGGGCAGTTGGATCCCAGACTTGGAGCTAGGAACGGGACAGCATCCCCAACAGGATGTGTATCTGGTGGGGGGGGGGGGGTTCACGACAGCTCCCCGCACAGAGGGCAGAGTCGTGTCTCTTCCTGTCATGATCTGAGGAGCCTGGGGCTCTCTGCCTCGGTTTCCCCAGTGACCCAGCAGTGATACCATAGAAAGATCGGGTGACTGTGTGCGGTGAGCGAGGGCTGTGGGAGGTGCGCGCCTGCGCCTGTGTGTTCGGGAGCAGGATTTGGAAGCACAAAGCCTAAATTTAAGTCCTGGCGCCTACATTTAGCAGCTCCCATACTAAGCGAGTCGTGGCACCGCTGTGAGCCTCAGACTTCCCATCTGTAAACTGGGGTGATATCACCTGCCGCATAATGGGGTGTGGACAGACGCTGCGGTTATTCAGGCCTCGTGGGGGTGGTGCTGTGCATAAATGGGGATCGTGGGCTACAGAGGCTGGCTGGGGAGTCGGGGGATTGCGGGCCGCCCCTCCAGCTGGAGCTGGGCCGCCTCAGCTCAGCGCTCCGCCGTGAGCCCCCCTCTGGGAGCTCGGCCTGGCATCCCCAGCGTGGCCTCTGCCCCCGCAGGCATGCGCATCCTCGTCACGCTGCTCCTGGACACGCTGCCCATGCTGGGCAACGTCCTGCTGCTCTGCTTCTTCGTGTTCTTCATCTTCGGCATCGTCGGCGTCCAGCTGTGGGCGGGGCTGCTGCGCAACCGCTGTTTCCTCCCCGAGAATTTCAGCCTGTGAGTGGCAGATGGGCTTGGGGCTGGGGGTGACCCGGGAGTGACTGGGGCGGGGCCCTCCCCCGGGCCCTGGCTGCCCCTCCCCTGGGGCCTGGCTGCCTGTCCTTAGTGACACGTCTGCTCTCATGCCTGAGACGCATCTGGCCCTCAAACTTGGCTACCCGTTGGAATAACTGGAGGAGCTTTCATGTTCCAGATGGTGGGGTGCCCCATCCAGAGACTGCGGTTGCGTGGGTCCCAGGTTCAAATTGGGTACAGCATATCTGAAAACTCCTGCAGTGCTGCGTGAGGTAGCACACGGGACGCTGAGGCACAAGGACTGCAAATTTCAGTCCTGCCTGGGCAACTTAGTAAGACCCTATCAAAGTTAAAAAAAGGGTTAGGGATATAACTTAGTGTAAAGACTTGGGTTCAGTCTCCAATACAGCCCTCTAAAAACCTACAAAACAAAGCAGGCCGGCTGTGCTGGTGCATGACTGTACATAGTACTATCACCCAGGAGGCTGAGGCAGGAGGATTGATATTTGAGACTAGCCTGGGCTGCAAAGAGAGTTCAATAACAGCCTGAGCTGGATAGTGAGACTAGGTCTCAAAAAGACAAAAAACAACCAAATAAACCAGATAAAAGTCTTAAGGTATAGCAAAGTTTGAAAACCAGTGCTGTACGTACGACGCGGGTCCCAGCAGCCCTGTGAACGCCCACAGACTCCTGCCCTGGCCGGTCGCGTGGCCCCTGCAGGCCTGGCCTGTCAACCCCATGCGCCTCGCTGGGCCCGCCCACCTTGGGCGCCCTCCGCAGCCTCATCGCCGTCGCCTCTCCTCGCTCCGCAGGCCGCTGAGCGTGGACCTGGAGCCCTACTACCAGACGGAGAATGAGGACGAGAGCCCCTTCATCTGCTCGCAGCCCCGCGAGAACGGCATGCGCTCCTGCAGGAGCGTGCCCACGCTGCGCGGGGAGGGCGGCGGCGGCCCGCCCTGCGCCCTGGACTACGAGGCTTACAACAGCTCCAGCAACACCACCTGCGTCAACTGGAACCAGTACTACACCAACTGCTCGGCGGGCGAGCACAACCCCTTCAAGGGCGCCATCAACTTTGACAACATAGGCTATGCCTGGATCGCCATCTTCCAGGTGGGGACATCAAGGGTCATGGCGTGGCCCTGGAGAGGTCGCGGTCCTGACCAGAGTCAGGGTCTGGACTTCAGGGGCCCGGGGTGAGCCTGTTGTCCCTCTGCCTCCCAGGTCATCACGCTCGAGGGCTGGGTGGACATCATGTACTTCGTGATGGACGCTCACTCCTTCTACAACTTCATCTACTTCATCCTCCTCATCATCGTGAGTGACTCCTCTGGGCCCCGGGGGAGCAGGGCATCTCGGGGACGTGGGAGGGGGTGGTGTACATGGAGGCCCTCGGGACGAGTCCCGCAGGAGGACGAGAAGTGGAGAGGAAGCCAAGGTCGGGGCCTGACCATCACTGGCTGCTGTAGGGACAGCTCCCCGTGTCAGGGTCCTCCTCACTGAGGGACACCGCCTCCCCTGGGGGCACTGGGAAGTGTAGAAGGTGATTCTGATTTTTCCAAGAACTGGGATACGCTGTGGGCACTTTGCTGGGGGGGGAAGGGAAAGGTGCTGCACAAACTGCCTGAAATGTCTGCAAGCAAAGAATTGTCCCATCCCAAATTCCAGTCAGTGCTGAGAAGTGCTGCGAGATCTCATTCCTTCCATCTCAGAAATTCCAAGTCCTAGAGAAGGTAGGAGACAGGCACTAGCCGCAGGGTTTCCTATTCGCTACCACTCACGGTTAATCATTCCACTGCTGATATCACTGAGAGCTGGTACTTATCGGGCCCTTGCTGTGCTCCGAAGGCTGGGTCACTGGCTTGAGATCACACAGGAAGTAAGGGCTGCAGCCCGAGACCTCAACTCCAGGCTGCTGGTTCCAAGTCCAGCCCTTGGCCGCTGTCATCAGGAGGCCAGTGACATACCCAGATGGATGGACAGATGTTGATAGGAGGATGTGAAGATCTGCTCAGGATCTGTGACAGGCACCAGATAGGCAAAAGTGGAAGGAGGCAGCTCCCGGGCTGAGAAAGATGAGGTCTCCGGGGCTTCCTCTCCTCGCTCCCTGGTGTGCGACAGAGGCTGGGCATGCGGTAAAGCCTGCCTCGGGACCTGGTCCCATCCCCCTGTCACTTTAGGGCGAGGTGGGTGCTCCAGGGAAGCCCGGACTTGTTACCCTCGACGCTGTCCTCAGGTTTGCTTGGGGAGTGGGGACAGACAGGGAGGTGAGGGCCTAGTTTCCTCCTTCCCACACACCCCCGAAAAATCTTTCCAAACAGTTCTCTGGAATCGCACCAGTGAAGCTAATTATCATAATTACTAGGACATGATCTAGAAAAAAAATATCTGCTTTGTCACCATAAATACGCATTTCTATCCTTCAGGATTGTTGTCCAAGCAATGGCTGGCCTAGGGCCCTGGGGAAACTGAGGCACGAGATGGGAACTAGGCATGTCAGAGAGGCAGTTCAGCTCGTCTGTGAGGTCCAGGGTTAAGCTCTTTACTCTGCTGGGGGAGGGAAGAAGCACCGGGAAAGAGGTTCGGACCCAGCCAGTGATTCTCAATTTCAGATAAGGGCCAATGGTTAAGGAGCTCACACAGCTAGAACTGGGGCTACAAAAGGGGAATCCTGTGAACAAATCCCAGAGGTTCAGCCCCACTTGAATGCCCCCTGTCTTTCACATGCAGCTCTGTCCACAGTGTTCTCTTTCCTGTAGGAACCGGGTCAGGGTGCTTAGGGTCTCTCCCCCGGCCCCAGATAGTGGTGTTCAGGGTTAGGGAGTTGGGGAGGTGACTTTTCAGGACATCATTATAATCCATGGCAGCACCTTGGAATTTCACGGGGTCAGGTTGAAGTCTTAGCTTTGCTCAGCCTTAGCCAAGTGATCTTGGACAACTGCTTGGCCTGTCTGGGCCCCAGCCTCTTCCCCGCTCCGGTGGCATTTGCAGGAGCTGCCAAGAGAGGGACATGTGGTCCCGACGGGCGCATCCTACAGCCAGACCGACGCCTGGCCGACAGGAAGCTCCCGGATGTGGCGACTGGCTTTTCTTCAGGACGTCTCCTCTTCCTGTCCCCACCCCTACAGGTGGGCTCCTTCTTCATGATCAACCTGTGCCTGGTGGTGATTGCCACGCAGTTCTCGGAGACCAAGCAGCGTGAGAGCCAGCTGATGCGGGAGCAGCGCGTGCGGTTCCTGTCCAATGCCAGCACCCTGGCCAGTTTCTCGGAGCCGGGCAGCTGCTACGAGGAGCTGCTCAAGTACTTGGTGTATATCCTCCGCAAGGCGGCCCGCAGGCTGGCCCGGCTCTCTCGGGCCGCGGGCGTGCGGGCCGGGCTTCTGAGCAGCCCGGTGGCCCTGGGGGGTCAGGAGCCTCAGCCAGGTGGCAGCTGCTCCAGAGCCCGCCGCCGCCTGTCTGTGCACCACCTGGTGCACCACCACCACCACCACCACCACCACTACCACCTGGGCAACGGCACGCTCAGGGCCCCCCGGGCCAGCCCCGAGATCCAGGACAAGGATGCCAGTGGGTCCCGCCAGCTTATGCTGCCACCACCCTCAACGCCCACCCTCGCCGGGGCCCCGCCCGGGGGTGCTGAGTCTGTGCATAGCTTCTACCATGCCGACTGCCACTTGGAGCCTATCCGCTGCCAGGCGCCCCCTCCCAGGTCCCCCTCCGAGGCGTCGGGCAGGACTGTGGGGAGTGGGAAGGTGTACCCCACCGTGCACACCAGCGCTCCACCTGAGATGCTGAAGGAGAAGGCGCTTATGGAGGTGACCCCCAGCTCTGGGCCTCCCACCCTCACCAGCCTCAACATCCCCCCTGGGCCCTACAGCTCTATGCACAAGCTGCTAGAGACGCAGAGTACAGGTAGGAGCACCAGACCAGGTGGACTAGGGCTGTGAGGCCGGGGGACTGGGGCTCCGCTCCCCATTCTGCCTCTTGTGACTAGTTATGCCTCTATCTAGTCCCCCACTTCTTTGAGTCTTGCTTTCTAACCCATTAAAATGGGCATTGTAATTCATACACCGCGACAGCGATCTGCGTCCTGGAACGTCTTGCTGCGAGGTTGTCACCCCACTGGTGCCCGCAGGTGTGCCTATCACATGCTTTGCAGGCAAGAGCCCCTAGCAGCCTCCCGACAGCTTGGGGACAAACTTGCCCTGGGCCCCGGCTTTCCAAAAGCTGAAAGCAGGCTGGGTAGGGTTGCAGAACCTGCCCAAGGACGTGGCCTTGGGGAATGGTGGCCCCAGGACCATCTGACCCTGAGCCCCACACGCTGTATTCCTTGTCGCCAGGCTTAGGAGAGCAGTGGTGCCCACGCAGGGGAGATTAGGAACGGGAATGTCGTTCCCTCCCCTCGGAGATGCCCAGGCTGAAGCAGCAGGTGTTGGAAGCTGCTGGGCCCAGGGGACACCCGTGTCACGGGTGAGATGCTCACCACTGCCTGTGGATGGGCCCCTCGGACAGGTGGCCTCCCCAGCGATCATGTTCCCTGTGGCCACAGCCCAGGGCCCAGACTGCACAAAGGACGTGGCCAGAGGAAGCAGGGATAGTCAGGTTTTGGAGGGATGTATTTTGGGGCCAAAAGGTGTTACCAGAGCACAGAATATGGCTGCTTTTACTGGCTTCCATGGAAGGTCGCACACAGGTACCAGTGTTTACAAGTCTTTTGGGTAAAATGTTTATTTTATTTAATTAATTAATTAACTAATTTTATATTATGGCCAACTCAGCCTGCCCTGGGGGTGGGGCTGGAGTAGCATGTGGCACCAGGGATCGAACCACGAACCCTGTGGTTGCCTAAGCAGGCACTTTAGACCGCTGACCCATCCCACCGGCCATATTTTTTAAAAATTTTATTTATTTATTTATTTTTATTTTTATTTATTTTACTTTTGTGGGACCAGGGATTGAACTCAGGCCCTTATGTTTGCCAGGCAAGCACTTATTCTTCTGGGCTATCTCTCTAGCCCCTCCTCTGTGTAAAAGGCTGGAGCGGGGTCTTCATGACAGTGAGGTGTGCTTAGGGGTGCCCTGCATCTCCAGGTGCAGTCAGGGTGGGAAAGGTCACTCGGTGCCCAGTAGGAGCATGGCTCTGAGCCGGAAGGCTCCATGAGAACCTTTATTTAGTGGTCTCGAGGTTCTTTTCTGAGCAAATGGACTTAAATGATGCTGGTAGCTAGGCATGGTGGCACATACCTGTAATGCTAGCGCTCTGGAGGCTGAGGCAGGAAAGTCACCATGAGTTTGAGGCCAGCATGGACTACATAGTGAGCTGAAGGTCAGCCCGCACTACATAGCAAGGCCATGTCCCCACAGCTAAAATAAAATAGTAGGACATGATGGTGCATGCCTGCAATCCCAGCGCTTGGGAGGCTGAAGCAGGAGGATCGTTGTGAGTTTGAGACCAGGCTGGGCCACCAAACAAGCTCAAGGCCAGTCTAAACTGCATAACAAGACCCTGTCTCAAAAAAGGCAAAACAATAAAAAAAAGTACATTAAATTTTAAAATATAAAATAAACAATATTGAATGATATCGGTCTTAGGTCAGAGTGCTGTGTATGTTCATAGCATGTCTAGTGTGCCTAGATTTTTTTTTTTTTTATGTATTTGGTACAGGATTTCACTACACAGCTTTATGCAGCTTGGGCTTGTAGCGATCCTCCTGTTTTCAGTCTCCCCAGCACTGGGATTACAGGCATGCGCCACCACACCCCACCTCAGTGGCCAGCTCAGTGCACCTGGGGACAGGGCCAGCGTGGCATGTGGTGCTGAGGATTGAACCCAGGTCCTGCACTTGCTTAAGCAGGCGCTTAGTCTGATGAGCTATCTCGCTGGCCCCGTAGATGTATTTGTATGAGTGAAGGGATGTAGCGTATACATGTGCACATGTGTTTGTGTCTAGTGTTCATGTGTGCACAGTCTGGGGTGTACGTGTGTGTGCATGTGGTAGTTATGTCTTCCCCACACTGTATGCGTGACTGTGTGTAAGTGTACGTGTGTGCGCGGGTGTGTGTCTGACACACCACACATTGGGCAGTGTGTGTTTGTGTACGTGTGTGCTTGGGCGTGTGTGCATATGTCGTGTATGAGGAGGGGATGCACTCACACGTGTGTGCCTGCGTGTACATGTGTGACTCCCACATGTGTGTGCACATGTCTGTTGTGTGTGGGCACAAGTGCATGCGTGTGAGTTTGAGTCTTAAGGATCCCTTGAGAAACGCTCCTTGGAGCAGTGTTGATCGGAGCTGGCTTCCTGGAGGGACGTGGTGTAGGGTCCTTGCTGCCTGGGACTTGGGAGCTGTGCAAGACCCTGGAGGACAGGGCCGCCTCTCTGTCTGGCCCCTAGCACACTCCTCAGTGACCATCAGGGAGTGCTGTGGACATTTGGGGCATTCCCCCATGCTGGCCCGTGGAGCACCTGGAAGCCTGTCACTGTAACCACCCTGCCGCCCTCACTGTCCCTCTCCCGTCACAGGCACCTGCCATGGCTCCTGCAAGTTCTCCAGCCCTTGCTCAAAGGCGGACAGTGGAGCCTGTGGCCCCGACAGCTGCCCCTACTGTGCCCGGATGGGGGCAGGAGAGCTGGAGTCCGGCGACCAGGAGATGCCCGACTCTGACAGCGAGGCCGTGTATGAGTTCACACAGGATGCGCAGCACAGCGATCTGCGGGACCCCCACAGCCGGCGGCAGCAGAGCCTGGGCATGGATGCGGAGCCCAGCCCCGTGATGGCCTTCTGGAGACTGATCTGTGACACCTTCCGCAAGATTGTGGACAGCAAGTACTTTGGCCGGGGGATCATGATAGCCATCCTGGTCAACACCCTCAGCATGGGCATCGAGTACCATGAGCAGGTAGGGCTGAAAGCTGGGCCGGTCCTGTAGGCCACGCTTTCGGGGCTGCTGCCCCTCCCACGCTCCTTGCATGGCAGGGAGGAAGGGCGAGGCGTCCCTCGAGGCTGGCACAGTGATGTCTCGAAGTTTCTTTGCAAGCATGCGGTTGCCAGGCAGGCGTGGCCTTTTCTTGTCCAGTGAGCTTCTCATAGGAGGCAGGCAAGGAGCGTAGCTTGTGGGGAGAGACCATCCCTAGAAGGGTCTGGGTCTTTGGAGGTGTGGGGGGCTGGAGGTCCCCCAGCACTTCGCTGGCTGTCTGGTTGGAGGGCCGGACTATGCGTGGGTGTCAGTGTCACATGAGGGACGGCTCTGTCGTCCGCTGTCACCGCAGTGGGAAGCAGGGCGGCTCTGGCAGTTGAGAGCGCGGGCATGGTGAGGTGGCCTGCAGCCGGCACATTGAGGGCTCCTTCTGAGCAGCAAGCTGTTTAGTCAGGAGAAGAGGAGGCTCCGCGGCGGGCGAGCTGTCCTCAAATATTTGAAGGGCCGTCATCGCGCGCGCGAGGAGCCGGCTGAGCCGGGGATCTGGGCTGGGGGGAGGAGGCCGTTTCTCCTCTCCGTGCTGTGCAGAGCCAGAGCGAGGCTGGGGGACACTGTGGACCCCCAGTGCACGCCGCACTGCCTTATGGGACCAAGCCGGGTTTGGCCCCCCTCCCTCGTCATGTGGCCTTGCAGGTCACCCCCTAGCTGGTCCCCAGGAAAGGAGGGCGAGCTGGAGGCAGGTGCTACACGCCCTTCCTGCCCTCCTCTTGTGCTCTTTTCCGGGGGGGGGGGGGGGG
>PVKN010040603.1:0-10681 GCA_004027915.1 Capromys pilorides
TTCTTTGTCTTTTTGAAACAAGGTCTCACTATACAGTTCAGGCTGGCCTTGAATTCACTTTTGTAGCCCAGGCTGGTCTCGAACTTGCACCGATCCTCCTGCCTCAGTCTCACAAGTGCTGGGATTATAGGTGTGCGCCACCCTGCCCAGCTACTTCTTTTTTTAAAAAAAACTATGCATGTATGTATGTATGTATGTATGTATGTATGTATGTATGTATGTATGTTATGGCTGGCTCAGCCTGCCCTGGGATTGGGGCTGGCGCAGCTTGTGATGCCAGGGATCCAACTGTGATCCCTGTTGTTGCCTAAACTTGCCTAAGCAAGTGCTTTAGACCACTGAGCTCTCACTGGCCCATCTGCTGCAAGTTGCTTCTTGGAGGTTTCCCAGAGAAGGAGCCATTCCATGACAGAACAAAATTTAGCAACCAAGCTTTGGTAACTCTCTAGGTTCCTGGATATGAAGAATATATAAGTAGTCTAAACAAAGGCTTACTTTCTAAGAGCCTAGTGTCTCTTTGGAAAGATAAAGGGCTGGGGATATAGCTCAGTGGCTTAAGTGCCTGCCTGGCTAGTACTAGGTCCTAAGTTTGATCCCCAGTACAGAAAAAAAGAAAAAAGTAAAGATGAAACATAGGGTGTATGTGGTTTTTTGTTTTGTTTTGTTTTGGTTCGTTGGTTGGTTGTTTTGAGACAGGGTCTTGCTATGTAGCCCAGGCTGGTCTTGAATTCACAGCAAGCCTCTTGCCCCAGTCTCCTGAATGCTGGTGTCATAGCTGCCACCACCACTCCTGGCAAAACGTACATTTTCTCTTCTCTCTCTCTCTCTCTCTCTCTCTCTCTCTCTCTCTCTCTCTCTCTCAAGGTTTATTTAGCTCATGGCTTATAGAGTTTCAGTCCACCAAGACAGGGTGGCAGGATGAAGTTCCATGGCAGAGGAGAAACAGTTCCTGGCAGGCAGAAGGTAGCAAAGCAAGCAAGAGAAAATGGACATTATCAACCCACTTGTTCAAGATAAAAACTTATGAGGTAACCTAGATTTTTCTCTCTCTCATACCCATTGTTCACTTGACTTCCAAATAAATTCAGAACTTCATTTGCCATGGCATCATGTACCTGTAGTCTTAGCACTCCAGAGGCTGAGGCAGGAGCATCACCATGAGTTCAAGGCCAACCATGGCCACACTGTGAGTTCAAGTTCAACCTGGACTATATGGTGAAACCCTGTCTAAAACATATATATATATATATATATATATATATATATATATACCTTTTTTTTTTTTAAAGAAGCTATTATCATGACACCATTTGCCACACTGCTGTCCCGGCTCAAGCCAGCCACATTTTCTGTTTGGACTGCTTGCTGACAAGCCCTCCTCTTGCATCTCCTTTCTTCTCATGTCCCAGTCTCCACAAGGCAGCCATGGTGATTTTTTTTTTTTTTCTCCACCAGTACTAGGGATTGAATACAGGGTCTTTACACTGAACTACATCCCTGGCCCTTTTACCTTTTTCAGTTCTGCAACAAGGATTTACTAAATAACTAAATTGCCCAGGCTGGGCTCAAACTTACAATCCTCCTGCCTCAGCCTTGTAGAGCATTGGAATTACAGGTATGTACTGATATAGATGGATATATACGGGGGGGGGGGGGCTTTTTTCCCCTTTTTTTTTTTTTTTTTTTTTTTTTTTTTTTTTTTTTTTTTTTTTTGCTGGTACTGGGCTTGGATCCCGGGCCTTGTGCCGAGCTACATCCTCAGCCCATTTTTCTTTTTAATTTTGAGACTGAGACTTGTTAAGTCACTAAATTGCCCCGTTTTGGCCCAAACTCAAAATTTCCTTCCTCAGCCTCCCAAAGTCCAGGGTTTACAAGGATGAACTACCACACTTGGGTTAATTTTATTTCTTTTGTTTTTTTCTACCTTTACATTTAACTTCATGAATATTAAGTCCATAATTTATCACTGTCCTATATCATCTGTTCATTTTATTTTCATTTGCAATTTTTAATTTTATTGGCACATTTTAGGTATGCATAATAATATTCACCACAGGGGATTTGTATCTGTACATGTTATACCTTTTTTTTTTTTTTTTTTGCAGAACCAGTGATTGAACTCAGGCCCTTGTGCTTGCCAGGCAAGTGCTTATTCTACTGAGCTATCTCCCCAGACCCTTACATTACACTTTGATTCTTCCTTTTTTCTCATTTTTTACCCCCTTCCCTTATTTACAAAAAACTTTGTTTCTACTTTTTCCTTCTATTTTTTTATTTTGTCACTTTTTTTTTTTCAGGATTGGGGCTCAAACTCATGACCTTGCATTTGCTAGTCAGGCACTTGTGCCACGGAGCTATTTCCTGGGCCCCTATTTTGTCACTTTCTTCTCCCCTCTCCTGAGTTCCTCTTCTCATTCAAACATTTTCCAATATCTATTATACATTTTGGTCCAAATAAATAAATAAAGAAATAAATAAATAAATGCATGCATGCATGCTGAGACAGCAATTGAGACTGGGTGTGGTGGCGTGAGCCTGTAATCCCAGCTCTTGGGAGGCCCAACATTCTGTAGACCCTTCCCTAAAATACCGAAAAAAAAAAAAACCCCAAAAAAACCAAAAGGCAATCAAACTCAGGCCCTTGCGTTTGAAAAGCAGGTGCTATGCCTCAGCTCCTCAGTCTTGGATTGAAATCCACTTAGATTGCAGATAGAATAGCTACTCTTGCTTTGTTCTGGGTTCCTGTTTCTTGGGCTATTACTTTTCATCCTTTCACTTTTAGTCTATGAGCTTCTTGTCCCCACCCTCTTTTTGGTGCTGGGAACTGAACTCAGGACCTCCTATGAATTTATTTTTGAGTTAAATACTTTTTTTTTTTTTGTCTTTTTGAGACAGGGTCTCGCTATGCAGTTCAGACTGGCCTTGAGTTCACTTTTGTAGCCCCGGCTGGTCTCAAACTCACATCAATCCTCCTGCCTCAGCCACCCAAGTGCTAGGATTAAGACGTGCACCACCACGCCCGGCCCTGAATTAAATGCATTTTAAAAAATTTATTTATTTATTTATTATTTATTTATTTATATTATGGCCACTCAGCCTGCCTTGGAGGTGGGGCTGGCACAGCTTGTGGGGCTGGGGATCAACCGCAGTCCCTGCAGTTGCCTGAGCTTTCCTAAGCAGGCACTTTAGACCACTGAGCCGTCTCGCCGGCCCCTAAATGCATTTCCGATCAACCTTATGTTATTCTTTGTCACATCCAGCAGCTACTGGGTTGTTTTCTTGTGGTCTCTTGCTATCTTTTTTTTTTTTTTTTTTTTTTTTTTTTTTTTTTTTTTTTTTTTTTTTTTTTTTTTTTTTTTTTTTTGTATTTGGTTTTTACAGGGTCTCACTATGCAGCTTGGACTCAGTGATCAGCGCTGGGATTACAGGTATACACCACCACACCCAGACTCTGTGGCCAGCTCAGCCCACTCTGGGGGCAGGGCTGGCATGGCATGTGGTGCTGGGGATCGAACCGTGGTCCCTGCACTTGCCTAAGCTTGCCTAAGTAGAAATCTTGTGGGCCAGGGATATAGCTCTATGGCACAAAGCTCAACATCCCAAGTTTGGTCCTTGGTACTGCAAAAAAAAAAAATCTTTCTTTTCATGATCACTAGCTGCAATCCTGTCTTCTATATCAGAGATTCTGTCCTCACATTGGCTCATTATGCTGCATATACATACTTTTAGTAGAATTTTTAATCCCCTGGATATCAGTTTGAGTCTGTTTTATGGATTCTCTTTCTTTCCTGTGTTGGGCACACATGATGTCCATCATTTTCTTAAGCTCCTCAGTTCCTTTTTATCTGTATCCGCCTTAGAGTCACTAAGCATGTCTTTCATTATGGTCACATCTTTGTAGTTATCTGAGAAATTATTTCTTATTTGATTTTTTCTAAAGCCTCACTCATCTGCTTGGTTTCTTTCACTCTTACCACTTCAGAGAGCCCATGGGGATGGCTCTCAGGTTTCTTCCCCTTACTGCCTCCTGGGTTTGTCTTTGGCAAGCTGGAAGTTTGACACTGCATCTCGCTCAAGTGTCTTCTCATTTTCTTTCTTTATTTTTTTCAGTTTATTTACAGGTTGATTCTTGTAAATTGCTTATGATAAACATCTTTCTTGTTAGTATTTAGAGCCCTTAGGAAATGACCATTTCTCAGAGATGTCTTTCAGATGTAGATGGATTTGTTTTTGTCTTTCTGAGGCAGGATTTCAGTAGGCAGTTCAGGCTGGCCTTGAACTTGCAGGATCCTCCTGCCTCAGCCTCCCAACGGCTAGGTTTACAGACGTGCACATTTGGCTGAGTTTTGAGTCTGTTGCAAGGTCCTACCTCTTCAATTTATTGGGGATGAGAAGTTGCTCCCCACGTGGCCGAGCTCCTAGTTCTTTGGTGCTGGTGTATCGCATCTTTTATGACCCCCAGGCAATCTCAGTTTTGGCATATCATGAAGAACCACTGTTTATAGCAATTATATCACTTTGGGTATAATAGTACAATAGACTATAACAAAGGATTACACACAGCCTAGAAAATGACAAATTGTGGTAACTATTAATTTATCACCTTTATCTGTATGAACTATATTTGTGGTTATATAGTAAAACCTAAACAAACCAGAAATTTGTATATAATAATTATGCTTTCAGCATGGCAATCTTACCTTCCAGGAATATAATTTAAAAGATGTTGGGGTGGGGGGTTGCTGTGGCTTAGCTCAGTTATTTAAGCGCCTGCTCAGTCAATCACAGGGGACCAGGGCTCGATCCCCAGCTCCACAAGCCTTACCTGCCTGCTGTTAAGGCAGCCTAAGCCAGCCCCCCACCCCTCCACCCCCCCCCCCGCCAAAAAAAAAATCCTTCTAAACTAGGGCCAGCCAAATAGCTCAGCGGATTAAAGTACCTGTAAGCAGGCGCAGGGGCCAGGGGTTCAATCCCTGGGCCTGCTGTGCCGGGCATGGTGGCACACACCTGTAATCCCAGCTCTTGGAGGCTATAAATAGGCGGATCATTATGAGTCTGATCTAGTAATGAGACCCTGAACACCCTGTAGACCTTTCTCTAAAATATAAAATAAATAAATAAATAAATTAATTAATTAAAATAAAAGAGGTTGGGGAAAAATAGAGAAATAGAAAAACAGATTAGAAGCAAGGCTGGAGGAAAAAGGAAGACTACACAAACTTTGAGAAACTAGTAAAGAAGACAGGAGGAAAAGAGAAAAGGAAGAAATAAAAATAAGAACAGAACAGAAAAGCACCACCAAAAAGCTAGAAGCAATGTTGACACTCATAAAAACAGGAACAGATAATCAAGAAGAAAGAAAAAGAAAAAAGTAAAGAGAGAAAAAGAAAGAGAGAGAGAGAGAGAGAGAGAATTAGAATAAAAATGTCCACTTCAAGGCGTATTTCTGCTGTCACTAGTAGACAAAGTGGGCAGAGTCCAGATCTGTGTTGACTCATCCTGGCAAGCCAGCTGTGCATTTACATAGTGGTTAGTGGATAATCCCAGTGAGCCTGCACCTTTTTTTTTGCTGGCCTGGGGTTCGAGCTCTTGACTTTGCATTTGCCAGGCAGGCACTTGTGACATGGAGCTGTCTCCCTAAGCCCCAGAGCCTGCATCTTTAGTTTCACTGGTTTCTGGCTGTGAGGCTGGAACTCAGCTTGCAACATACTGCGTGCCCCCTGCTGTCTTGAACTCAACTGCTTGACCTCCTGTGACTTGAACTCAGGTCTGCCTCACCCTGACACTGGTAGCCACTAGATGGAGCCAATCCACAGCTGCTCTGAGTTCCCAGTTCCGTTGGCCCCTCTCCTAGCTGAGTTGACTGGCTAGCCGGAATTGGCCCGTCATCCTCTTGTTAGTGACTTCTAATCCTGAATAACTCATCAGCCTCCTTGCTTCAGACCACTGTGTCCTGTGCTCCATTCCACTGGTGTGTTTCTCTGTGGAGGCTTATGGGGTCATCAGTGGTTACCGTGTGTCTGTCTGAGCCACCCACACACACAGTGTGTTGAGGCTCAGGGAGAAAGGGCTGCTTGCCACCTCTTTCTTTTTTGTTGCAGGTTCTCCCCCCATGAGGTTCAGTTCTTGCTTCAGATCCTTGCTGGGTACCAGGGACCCATTTTTCTCCTTTTATTCTTCTTTATGTTGTTATATTCCATTCCTGCGCACCAGATCTCAAAGAGGCTATTCCTCTGCTGCTCTGCACTCCACCATTTTCCTGTTTTTTTTTTTTTTTTTTTTGGGGAGGGGGTTGTAGTTGTTCTTTTCTTTTCTTTTTTTTTCTGTTTTTTTGCAGGACCAGGGTTTGAACTTATGACCTTGCACTTGCCAGGTAGGCACTTGTGCCACAGAGCTATCTCCCCGGCCCCAGTAGTTGTTTTCTTGAGGTAGAGTCTTGCTGTATAGTTAAGGGTGGCCTTGAAATAACAATGTAGCCCAGAGTTGTCTCAAACTTGCAGCAATCCTCCTGCCTCAGCCTCCTGAGCTCTGGGATTACAGGCATGTGGCACTATGCCTGGTCTGTTTGTTTGTTCATTTGTTTGTTTATTTTAAGGAAAATTTTATTTAGGTCACAGTTTGTGGAGGTTTCAGTCCATTCTTGGCTGGCTCCAAGGCAGAGTAGCACATGGCAGAGGGCAACAGCTCATGGCAGCAGAAAACAGCAAAAACAATAAGAGCCAAAAAGGAGAAACTGGGTTGTGGGTTGTTTTATCTTTTTTTTTTCTTTTTTTGATACAGAGTCTCACTACATAGTTCAGACTCATAATATCCTCTTGTCTCGGCCTCCCCAGCATGGGGATTATGGACATATGCCACCACACCCAATTTTCCGTGGTTGACAGTACCCTTGGGGTTCCAGGGCTGGGATAGCATGTGATACCAGGGATTGAACCCAGGTCCTTGTGCTTGCTAGGTAGGGGCCTAGACTGCCGAACTATCTCCCCAGCCCTTTATATGTTTCTTTGAGAAAAGATCTCTCTGTGTATTCCAGGCTGGCTTTGAACTCAGTGTGGATCCTATGTGAACTTATAGCAATTCTCCTTCCTCAGCTTTCCAAGTGCTGGGATTTATTTTGTTTTTTAAATGGGATTCTACATTTATAAAACAAAATGTTGCTCATGCTGGCCCAGAGTTCCCGGGTTTAACCAATTCTCAGCCTCCAAGGAGCATGTCATCATAACTGATATTTAAATTCTGATATTTGGATTACAATCCAAACTTCTTCTTATGGCCTATAACGGACTTGAAGAGTTTGTCCACTGCCTATCTTTCTAATCTTTTGCTGTATCAGTTGATCTTGTCCTCCTTCACTGAGCCCCAGGCTTCATGTTTGTGCTCCTTACTCCTGTAAAGTTCTTTCTTCTTCCATCTCTCTCCTTGCCTCCTTCAGGTCATTTAGGATTTTTAACAATTTTTTAACAATTTTTGATTTTTAACAATTTTTGTCTGTACCAAGGGATCAAACTCAGGACCTTGCACTTGCCAGGCTGAGGCAGGAGGATCAGTGCAAGGTCAAGACCAGCCTGGGTTACAAAAGTGAGCTCAAGGCCAGCCTGAACTGCATAGCAAGACCCTGTCTCAAAGAGAAAAGAAAAGAAAAGGACACCTCTGATAAACCTGCTGGTATATCGCTCCTTTACTGTGATGCATAATATTTTTTTAAATTATGTATTTGGTACAGGGTCTCATTATGTAGCTTGCACTCTAGTGATCCTCTTTGTTTTCAACCTCCCCAGAACTGGAATTACGGGTGCACGCCACTACGCTCAGTCTCAATTGCTGTCGCAGTGCACCCTAGGGGTAGCACAGGTGATTTTTTTTTTTTGACATACGGCTTCGCTATGCAGCTAAATTCAGTCTGACCTTGAACTCACTGTGTAGCCCAGACTGGCCCTGAACTTATGGGAATCCTGCCTCAGCCTCCTGAGTACTGAGATTACAAGTGTGTGCTACCATGCCCAACTCTTTGCTTATTTTTATTGTATACTGAAATGGGACTCACAAGAATACAGGGACTAGAATCATGTCTGGATCTACAATTAAATGTGATTAATAAGCACTGAATGAATGAATAGGGTTTGGGCTAGACTCTAAAGGATGAGCAGCATTCCAGGAGGACAGAATGATATAAACAAAGATCTGAAGCCAAGGGTGACCACAGTCTGTCCAGATAATCGTCAGCTCAGCTCCAGCTGAGAACTATTTGGGGACTAGTGAGAATGGAGGCTGGGGACACAGTGTGGCTATAAACCTGCAGGATAGACTGAAGAATTGGGACTCTATTCTGCTGATGATAGGGAGCCATTGAAAATCTTTGAGCTAAGGAGTGGCCCAATTAAAGTATATTTTGGCTTTTTTCTCTTTTTTTCAAGTGCTGGGATTGAACCCAGAGTCTTGAACATATTAGGCAGGTGCTTTACATTGAGCTACACCCCGCCCACTAAATATGTACTTTAAGAAAACTAATCAGCATATGCTGCAGGGTAGACAGAAGTAGGATCAGCTGCATAATTTGCAGGATCCAGTTTAAAATGAACACGTGTAGTCCTTTGTTCAAAAACTAGAAAGAGCCAGATGTAGTAGCATACACTGTAATCCCATCTACATGAGAGATTAAGGCAGGAGGATCACAAGCTTGGACTAGTATGGGTAGATTAACAAGGCTCTATCCTACAACTAAAAAATCTTTAAAAGAGCTGGGAGAGTAGCTCAGTGATAGAGTGCTTACCTAGCATGTTCCAGAAGCTCTGGGTTCCAGATCCAGTCACACACACACACACACACACACACACACACACACACACCCCATATACATGCATGTGTACTTCATGAAGAAAACATATTAGAGATGTTAAAATATAAAATACTTTCTTCACACTGGGAGGTAGGTCAGTGGCATAAGTGCCTGCCTGGCAAACTCAAGGTCCTGAGTTCAATCCCTGGTACAAAAAAAAAAAAAGTTTTCCTTTCTTTCAGTGTTCTCTCAATTTATGGTTCTTTTTTTTTTTTTTTTTTTTTTTTTTCCTAATTTGATGCTTTAAAAAAATTTTTTTTTTGAAACAGGGCCTTAGTATGTAGTTCAGGCTGGACTTGAGCTCACTAGCCCAGGTTGGCCTCCAACTTGTGTTGATCCTCCTGTCTCAGCCTCCCTAGTGCTGGGATCATAGGCATGTTCTACCACATCTGGCTTGATGCTTTAATTTTATGGTAGTGCCAGGCACTGAACCCAGCACCTCTGGATTTCCACAGACAACTGCTGCACCACTAGCTCCATCTTTTAATTTTTTATTTTTTTTTTAATTTTTATTTATTTATTTATTTGTTTGCTTGTTGTGTTTGTTTGTTTCTTTATTTATTCATTTTGTGGCTGGCTCAGCCTGCCCTGGTGGTGGCGCTGGCGCAGCATGTGGTGTCGGGGATCGAACTGCAGTCCCCGCAGTTGCCTGAGCCCTCCAAGCAGGCGCTTTAGACCACTGAACCATCTCGCCGGCCCATCTTTTAATTTTTTAAATAATGTTTTTCCACTTTCAGCTTCTAAACTCACTAAGGACTGAAAGCCAAAGGAATTATGAGCTGAATGTGGTGCCATATACTTGTAACCCTAGCACTATAGGTAACTGAGGTAGTGGGATTGTAAATTCTAGGCCACCCTGGGCAATTTAGCAATTCATCAGAATTTTGTCTCAAAATTAAAAAAAAAATAAATAAATATGCTAGGCACAGGTGGTGGTGCATGCCTGTAATCCCAGCACTCAGAAGGCTAAATAGGAGGATCAGTTTTGAGTTTGAGACCATCCTGGCCAACAAAGTGAGCTCAAGGCCAGTCTGAACTGCACAGCAAGATCCTGTCTCAAACAAACAAATGTGCTGGGGGATGTAGCTCAGTGCCAAAGTCCTGGGTTCAATCCCCAGTATAGAGATGGGGGTTAGGTGATAGTTAAAAGGCAAAAGAAAACCTCTCCAAGGAAAAGTGACAAGATCGCATGAAATATGAGAAGTGGGAATTGTTTAATATGATACTTAGAGGTCTTGCTATTGAACTGTGGGCTGAAGCAGCAGGTACTCTTTAGTAGATGCTCAGTATATATTGGAAGATGAGAAACAGGCATGGTACTGGGAGGGCTTGGGAGATGAAAGATGTATATGGTGAGAACTGGGTTGGATGGATGAGAGGCTATGGAGGTTGGACAAAGAGGCATGCCAAGGGCTGGCCAAATAGCTCAGCGGATTAAAGTGCCTGCAAGCGCAGGGGCCAGGGCTCCATCCTTGGGCCTGCCAAGCTAGCCAGGTGTGGTGGTGCGTACCTGGAACCCCAGCTCTTGGAGGCTGTAAACAGGTGCATCACTATGAATCCGATCTAGTAGTGAGATCCTGAACACTCTGTCCTTGTAGACTCTTCCCTAAAAATACAAAAAAAAAAAAAAAAAAAAGAGGTGTGCCTGTGGAGGGTGACGGCTTGCTCTAGCCTCCAGTTTTGACTGTTGTAGCATCCAAGCTGGTTTCTTCTTTCTTAGTCTTATTCTGGTCTGGTTTCCCCACATTTTGTCCTTTGCCCCAGGTTTTCTTTTCCATCCATCCATCTTTCCTCTCTCTCTCTCTCTCTCTCTCTCTCTCTCTCTCTCTTCAACTCACAGCGATC
>PVKN010040604.1:0-10691 GCA_004027915.1 Capromys pilorides
TTATTTATTCATTTTGTGGCTGGCTCAGCCTGCCCTGGTGGTGGCGCTGGCGCAGCATGTGGTGCCGGGGATCGAACTGCAGTCCCCGCAGTTGCCTGAGCCCTCCTAAGCAGGCGCTTTAGACCACTGAACCATCTCGCCGGCCCCGAAGGTTGCATTTTAATGCAGGTAAATATTTGGAAGATCAAGACTTATAACTTTTAAAAAATACTTAAAAATAGAGGCCAGCAAGGTAGCTCAGTGGTCTAAAACACCTGCTTAGAAAAGTGCATAGGGACCGCGGTTTGGTCATGGGCACCACATGCCACACCAGCCCAAGCCCCAGAGTGGGCTGAGCCAGCCACACACGCACGCACGCGCGCACACAAACACACAATTTAAAAACTTATGTAACAGTTTAATTATTGTTTCTTTGAAATAATTAGTGTTTTACTATTCATAAATTTTGAATCACTTTCATGTTTGTGAATTTTTTTCCTCCTTTAATTTACATCTAAATTTTCACAGTATCCAGATGGTTGATTTTTCATTATTTGCATTTTATATTCTTGCTGTCAGACTAATTTATTTTGTCTTTCTTTGCCAGAAGATACTGGATTATATGCACCAAAATATCAACTTTAGAACCAGTTTTTGAAGCCTTTCTCATTCCTTTTTGATGTTTTTGCTAAAAGATGCTTTAACGAAGCATTTTCTTCTGTGAAGTTAAATGATTCCATAAGAGTTTGTTAAAGTTGGCTGGCAGAAGTAATTTTCAGCAAGTATGATTATGTTTAAGATTTTTTTCTTTTTAATGTTTTTTAAAGTTTTAATTTATGTATTTCGTATAGGGTCTCACTATGCAGCTCACACAGCGTGCAGTGCCTGGGATTGAAGCTGGTCCTTGTGCTCCCCCGGCAGGCCACTTAGGCTGCTGAGCTATACCCACGGCTCCTGTTTTAAGCTTTAAAAAGATCTTTTTCCCCTTTTGACTTGAATAGAATTAGATTTCCCCAGCATCTTGCTTCAGCTAGGCATGTTCTGTACAAGTAGCCCGTGCCCAAGAGGGCATGGATTTTCGTTTTACTTAGTGTAACCATAAGGAGGTATAGCGTGGCATTTTTAGTTGAATGTGTGATCCTAGTTGTTTTTATTTTAGTTGATTTTTTTTTTTTTTTTTTTTAGTACAGATTCTTGCTATGTAGTTCAGGCTATCCTGGACACACTATGTAGCCCAGTCTGGCTTGAACTTAATAGCACCCCCCAGCCTCCCAAGTACTAGGATTATAAACATGCACCACCATGACCAGCCATAGGTGCTAAAGTGAATGTTTTGAAAACTTGTGACAATAGACACTTATACCCTGAATGTTACAAAAGGTAACTTAGGCAGTACTCATATTTCTACATCAATACATTTTACCTTGATGTGTTTTTAAAACTATTAAGTAATTTATAACTGCTTTATAGATAAAATATAGTGTCTTAATAGTCAAACATCTTTTGTTTTCTAAATAAAGCAAAGATCTCTTAACTAAAAGGCACGAGAATGTTTTATTTTGAGGCTGTTTACTGAGAAATGATTATTTTTTACTTAAAATAATACCAGCGGGCTGGGGATATAGCTCAGTGGCACAGTACCTGCCTGCCAAGCGTAAGGTCGTGAGTTCCTGGTGCAAAAAAAAAAGAAAGGTTACCTCCTTAAGTGTTCAGTACACAGAAGCCAGGGAGGAGGGCTGTCTACTCTTTTCCTTTTTCATGTTCTCAGGAATAATAATTTTAATTCATTTTGCAGATTAGGTTATCTTTTATAATTTATATCTGGGTATATTTTTCCAGGGCTGGGATTATAGGCACGTTGCTACCATGGCTGGCTCACAAGGTGACTCTTGGGTTGACCCCATGCTTGCCCAGGCATCGCAGCCCAGCAGTAGGCATACCCATGCTTCAGCTAGGGTTTCATTTCTTCCCTTAGCATCCTTGTTTTCTTTCTTTTTTTTTTGTCTTTTTGAGACAGGGTCTCGCTGTGCAGTTCAGCCTGGCCTTGAGCTCACTTTTGTAGCCCAGGCTGGTCTTGAACTCGCACTGATCCTCCTGCCTCAGCCTCCCAAGTGCTGGGATTACAGGCATGCGCCACCGTGCCTGGCTGTATCCTTGTTTCTTTCTCCATTCAGCAACTGCCCCCATCATGCCTTCTTTTTCCTCTGTGACAGTGCAGGTTATGTTTTCAGTTCATTGCAGTCCTCATCGTTAGGAACTGGCGAAGTACACAAGTGCTTTGTAGGTTGTGATGGCAAAACAGCAGTCTTGAGTTTAGATCAGCGCTGGAATCCAGCCTGCCTTAGCGCTGGGAGTGCTCCTGGTCAGCTGGTGTCCGCCAGCTGCTGTCACTGCGGAATGCTTCAAGTGTGGCTCACAGACATGAGCAATGGAATCTTTAATTTTAGTTATGTTTCAGTAGCCACATGTAGTTAATGGGTTTGTATTGTAACATGATAGCCACGTGTTATAACTGGAGAGCTCCAGATGACCAGCTGCGACTAGGATCTGCATTGAGCATATGTAGTTTTTGTGTACACAGCTTTTAGCTCACAAATAACAACTTTTTTTTTAATGTTTAAAGGAATTTTTGTGTTGAAAGAATGTTTTTGCATTAACTTCTTTTGTTTTAATTATATTTGCATTAAAATAGCCTTTCTAAAAATCAAAATGATTCTCAAAACATTTAGATCATTAAGAAACAACAGTTTATATTGAGATGGATGAAAATCGTTTACACTTCGTTTTAGAAACCCAGATTGGTCAATTAGTATGATTGCGTAAAATGTATGTAATTCTGTCAAACCATTGTTGTGATTTTCTCATTGTTATATATTTGGTCTTTAGTTTGAACTTTATGGCTTCTAGATGAGATCATGAATTTCTTTGCTGTGCTTGAGATTTTGATGATACTTACTTTCTAATTTGGGGGAAATAGAGTCATAGCGTGTGAATAAAGGTGGATTTATAATACATTGCGTTGTACGGTTACAGACATGGATGCTATCTTGAATTTTTAACAGACTAGTTACATAGTCCCAAAGCCAGGGCTCTGTTTGAGGCTGCAAGCCTGTGGGGCACAGCGAAGTTCTGCCAGTCAGTTCCCCGCCTCTCTGCGTAGTACCTGCCACGCAGGAGAAGGGCCCTTCTTTATGACAGCGCACCTTTCAGGGTTTCAGTCTGAAGGCAGCGGCACGTACTCAGTAGAAGCTGAGCTTGAGTTTTGAGCGTTGCTTTCTTCTGGGCTAGAAATACGTGGTCCAGCCCTCTGTGTCAGTGTTGGCAGTGGCAGTTGCCTCTAGTTTGCAGTCTGCCACGTAAGTGCAAGGGAAAGCCGCAGGGACCGTGCCTCACAGCCGGCGCCCGCCCGGGCTGTGACCTGCGCTAGGGGAGGTACGTTACAAGTGGTTTCCGCTCTGCTTTCCTCCCTTTAGCGTGGGTCTGTTGGGTGTGTCTCCATCATAAGTCGAGGAAAGGCTGCACTGTCTTTGCTGCTTTTCCTGTTCTCAGAAGCGTAAAAAGTAATGCCCCCATTCCTATTAGCAGAAACTAACAGATACTTTAAGGCTGATTTAATTGAAGAACAGAGTACTATGGGACACAAATAAGTCAGGAAAAGCTTTAGGGATTCAGGAAAGACTTAAGACTTCAGGAAAAGATTTAAAGCTATACAGTTCTTAAAATCAGAAGTTGAAGGGAAGATGATGAGGACAGGTCAAAGACACAATTTTTCTAAAGTAAATTCCCTTCAAGTGACCCATACTCCGTGACCTGATACCATTGGGTTACAATGTGTGTATGAAAACAAGATGTGGTAGACGCGTGCTCTCTAGTTGCGAGGGGGGGACATCAAGGGAAAGGCGAGCGCAGCTGCTGTTTCCATTTCTGACCTAGGCTCCCATTTTGACCTGAGTCTGTCTTGATGCAGCAGCACAGGCCAGCGAGGAGACTGTGTCATTCCGCCGCGAACGCAGTACATTTAGGCGCCAGGCGGTGCGGCGCCGGCACAATGCAGGGAGTGACCCTACCCCTCCCACCTTGCTCATCGGATCACCCCTAAGGTACAGTATTTTAAAATTCCACCAAGTTTAGCGTGCATGCAACCAGTTTTCTAACCTGTTTTGTCACTCAAGAAAGCATTAGAAGAGCTTTTTCTTTTTCTTTCTTTTTTTCTTCTACATTTCAGCTCTTTTTAGGCTTTCATTGCATGTATCATGAACCTATTGCAATATGCACGCTTTATGTTGCACTGTGTAAGTAATATAATCAGGTTTGTCTTGCCAATTTTAAGTAGAAAATTTATTTTAGGGTAACGATAGAAGTCTAAATAGCAGACTTAAGTTAGCTTTTCTTTTTTAAAGTTCCAAATTAATAATAATAAGACATCTTCCCAACATCTTGAAAATGTTTTATATGAACAATTATAGGACTGAGTGATGAAGTGGTTGAGAAATAACATAATTGATCTTAGGTTGATAAGTCAGTTTATTATTTTATGTCACTAAAATCCGATGCATTTTGTTTTATGTTGCACAAAACTTGGTGTCTTTTATTTCACAGTCACCAGGATCTGATAGATGACACAGAACTAAAATATTTAATTTATGTAAAGTGTGGTCATTTGAATATTGCTGCTTCTGTGTATATCTGTGTTAACTTTTCAATCCCTTATTGTATATTCAACAAAATCGTTTCTATTTTTTCTAATATTTCCAGTTAAGAAAACATCCATTTATGATATTGGGGATCATTTTCCATGAAATTTTTAATGTTTTATTCTTGATTACATCAAGTCAGATGAGTCTGTATCTTGAATAAGAAATGTAAAAATCTGTTTGGGAGACTTATCCTTTGTTTTAAAAAAGTCAAAATAGGAGCATCGATATGCGAGCTTGCTTAAGTGGGGCATGTATTACACTGTGTACTTTTTATTATCCTCTGCGCCCAAGAGCAACATACAGGTTGTTTTTCTGTCAGATTTTAATTTCAATTTAAAAAGGAGGAGTATTTGATAAAATAACTTGACTAAATGGTAGATTAGGAGACATACCCTTCCCCTTTCTTTTTAAAACCTTGTTCTTGCAAATAGCAGAATTCTGTTTCTTAAAACATTTCATCTTATATTCTGTTGAGATTTAAGACTGTTATTTTCTTCTGGTTGGCTTGCAGCTTGGAACTTTATCTTTTTGTAGGTCAAGAACCTAATTAGGGTTAAACCAATGGGTGAAACCAATATTTATAATGTAAAAATGGGAAGATGTTTAAAAGAAATACCTGTTCTGCAAAGCTTTGCTTTTTGCAAGCTGCACCCCTTCCATTTCCTTTCTGCTCTTTTCCTTTCCTCCTGAAGGAACTTGCTTTTCTGCTAGTGGATTTGGGGCTTAGTCCCAAATGCAGAAAGAACTGAGCATTTTTTTCTATTTTCTTTCTAATTTCTTTTTGCCCCATGATTAATACTTGCTGTAGACAACTTCTTTGCCTTCCCACTTGTTCCATATTTATATTTCTTAAACATATTTTAACCTTCTATTAGTATTTAAAAACCTTTTTTTTTTTGGTCATAGATGCACCTGCTGCATCTTGCTGACCAAACACTGTAGACAAATTTGTTTGTTTCTCTGCCTGGTGGAATGTTAAAGAGTTACTGTGCTGCGCTGTCTCCAGCCAATCACACAGTGTTTTCCCGTCTTTCTCTAGAGTTTTAACACGTCATATCTAGGATATGGTGCGGAACTGACTTGTCAGCTTTTGGGATTTTTGGAGAATACTCATTTCCAGTGTAAAAGTTGCATGTACTCTAATAAGCTGACCAGAATTTAGCTGTGAGGAATTAGGAGAAATTTCAGTTTACTGAGGTTGTATTTTTTAATTATAAAAACATCCAGATAAAGTATGTTGTTGTTTTTCAGTGTGTCCTAGCAGATAATTCCATCTTTAATTATAGGGTATAATATTCACTTAAAATTTGTCAGAGGAGATGTGACCATACTTTCCTTAGAGTTACTGTACAGTACTGTGCAAAAACTAGTAAAATCTAAAATAGGATCCCCTTATGTTCCAAGGCTCCCAGTAGGTGCTCGAAAACTCAGGGAGTGCTTATCCTTATATATACTGTATTTTTTCCTACATGGTATATAATGCTTTTGATGAAGTTTAATTTATAAATGTAGCACAGTAAAACATTAACATTAATAGCTGCTAATAAAATAGAACATTTGTAACACTGGATCATAACTAGAGGTATACAAAGCTTACTAATATTTTATTTCTGGAATTTTCAATTTAATATTTTCAGGCTGGTATTGACTGGATAACTGGCATCATAGAAAGTAAAACCTTGATTAACTTCTAAGTATTATGTTTCAAACTTACTGAATTATTTAGATAATGACCAATACAAAAGCAGCGTGTTAAAATATATGCTTGTGATGGTTGCAAGTGAGTCATCAATTTACTTAAGAATTTGCATATTTTTATAGTGCTTATTAGAATGAACTCAAAATTTCTTTGTTTTCTTTGAGATAGGGTCTCATTCTGTAATCGAAACCACCCTTATTACACTGGCTGTCTAACCCAGCTGGCTTCAAGCCCCATTCTCCTGCTTAGCCTCAGTGTGTTGGGATCATGGACACGCATCACCACACCAGCTAGAATTATGTCTTCAGTGCTTTTAAATTAGATTACTAATATAGGTAGCTTTCGTAGGCCTCAACTTAAATTTCTCCTAGTTACAAGATCTACAAACAAGTGTCTCAAAGTCACAATAAAAATATTAAGACTTGTATACTAACCTAAATTTCCTGTGTTTTTGAATTCTAGTTAATAAGCTGGAGAGGAGAGAAATCAGTGACCTAGGGGCAGGGGAAAAAAAGAGTTAGTGTACTTACTTGACGTGTTTTAAGAACATAAGATTGAAAGATATGTAATAAGGTCATAGTTATGTGAGAGTGTAAGGTTAGAAACTCATAGGGATCAGACATACAGCCACCAAATATTTGTTGCTTGTGTGCTATGTTCAAGGCACTTTTTTTTCCTGACATCAAGATACTTAAGAGTATATTTTAGTTGGGAAGATACCTGTAAAGGTAGCTGATAGCAGTATGAGGCAAAATATTAAGCTGCTACCTCAGTGGTTTGCAGGAAGGAAAGACAGCAACAGTTCTGTCACTGAAAGTAGAAACGTGGATTAGTGTGATTGCATCGTAGTGACACCGCTTGCACCTTGCAATTGCAGGCCCAGATTTCTACCTTTCCTTTGACTGTGGTGTAATTAGTACCTTCTCTCAAAGCGATAGGTTTGCAGTGTAATTGGAGCTGTAAAAAGCTACATTCATGCCAGTTATTAGTTGGAAATGAAGTCCAACCTTCCAGAGAAATGTTTTCTAACAATTTGTGCAAAGATGACAGGATTTATTGTTGTTAAAGGGTTTGAAAAAGAGATGTAAACATCTTATTACTAGCTTTTGTAGTTAAAAAACAGTTTGGCATTTATAAGCACAGATTCGGGCTCCTTTATTCTGGAGTTGATTTTTATGTGCAGACTAGCATTTTGGAAGACATTTGTATGTTTAGTTGTACACCGTACCTGTCTGGGTTAAAGAAAGCATATTCTTATCTTAAAAAAAATAATAAAATAAAATAATTAATTAATTAATTAAAATGGCTGGCTCTGCCTATCCTGGGAGTGGGGATGGTGCAGCATGTGGTGCCAGGGATTAAACCGTGGTCCCTGGAGTAGCCTAAACTTGCCTAAGCAAGTGCTTTACACCACTGGGCCATCTCGCCATCCCAAAGATCATATATTCTTAAATGTGCTCACACTAAATAAGTTCATCTAACTACACCTTTATAATTTTAAGGGGAAACAGTTTTGGAATGGAAATGCCAAATGGAAAAGTTTGCTGAATACATAAAATTCCACTATCTTCTGAGTCTGAAAGGACATTATATTTGAACTAATTTTTTTTTCCTGTTTTTTCTCATGAAATTGGTTTATTTCGGCAAGGTTTGTGGATAAGTTTAAATAGCTCCTGAGGAAGAGTAACACATCAGTTACATATGCAGGAATATAAAAACTTTGTTCTCAGTATCATTTCTTGATAGTGATCCTCCTTCCTCAGCCTCCCGTGTGCAGGGATTACAGCTGTGTGCACAACCACACCTGCCAGGCTTTGTGCATTCTTACATTCTGCTTAGAATGTATATGCTGTTTTGTAGTTTTGAAAGAAGCTAAAAAAAAAGAGAAAGAATGCTTTTGGTATTTTGTGGGACATTCTATATGGTACAAAGACTCTGTAGCCTACATTATCCAATATAGTGATGCTAATTACTGCTGACAGCCCACTTAGGTAGGCTGTTAGCTATGGCAGCCAGTAGTTAAGGTGGTTACTGAACATTTGCAATGGTCAGTGACTGAGGAACGAGAATTTTTAATTAAATGTTCCCAAGCTATCATATCAGATGGTGTAGCTGAGAGTGTTCCATTTCTACAGCCAGCAGGCTAAGCAGTATGCTGCATGCAGCCTTTTTCTACTTAGCCTTTTAGTTCACAATCGGTCTGCAGGAGATGTTTGTTTTACAGGGACCAGAGAAACATTACATTGACAGACAGTGTCATTAAAAACAGTAAAGTAAATGAGGTTACCATTTGTGTTTTAGAAGTCTGTTTTAGTAATGGATGCTGGGATAGATAGTTAAGTAATCTTATGTTGACAGAATGCAATGTTGCATTGAACATCATGAGGAGAATAATTATAATGAAAATGTTTTCATAAATTTCATCAGTTTTACCTTGACTACATATCTTATTAAAATTTGTATTATTATTATTATTATTATTTTTTTTTTTTTTTTTTGGTCTTTTTGAGACAGGGTCTCGCTAAGCAGTTCAGGCTGGCCTTGAGCTCACTTCTGTAGCCCAGGCTGGTCTCGAGCTTGCACTGATCCTCCTGCCTCAGCCTCCCAAGTACTGGGATTACAGGCGTGTGCCACCACACCCAGCTAAGATTTGTATTAAATTTGTAAGACAAATTAATTCAGGAAAATCAAAGTCTTGTCAATAATAAATAAATTTATAACAGTGTTTAATATCTTAAAGATTTTATAAATTTAGAAAAGACTGAAATATTCTTGAAGAAATCATAGGTTTCCAAATTACTAAGCTTTTCTGAACTGATGGATCCTTGTTAATGAGACAGTAATATACATTGGAAAAGAAAATAACAAAATTTGTTAAAGGAGCATAATTGGTGACTAACACTAAGATTTGGCATTATTTCACTAATATCTACACCTCTTACACGTAATACTTTGTATCAGTCTGTTTTTGTCCCTGTCCCAATGGTGATTTTTCTTTCATTTGGTGAAGTAAGTATTGGGTCTCATATTAGTGATTTTTTTAAAAAAAATTAAAATTATCATCTTAGTAAAAATTGGCAAAGATTCTTTGATTTTTTCAAGTACGTAAAATATAGTCTGTTGTGAATTAGAGATTCCAGATTATCTAAAAGAAAATACCAAAGGCCGGCCAGATAGCTCAGCACATTAAAGTGCCTACTTAGGCAGTTGCGGGCCTAGGAGGTTTAATCCCCATCCTGCCTTGCCAGCCCCACCCCCAGGGTGTGCAGAGATAGCCACTGAGCCTGGGCGTGGTGGCTTGTGCCTGTAATCCCAGTACTTGGGAAGCTGAAAACAGGAGAGTCACTAGTATCTGATCTGTGTAGTGAGACCCTGTAGTCCCTGCAGGCAGACCCTGCACTAAATACAACAACAACAACAACAAAAAAAAAAAAAAAAAAAAAAAAAAAAGAAAGGAAGAAAAGAAAGAAAGAAAGCACCAGCCTCAGACCCCAAAATAAGATTACTGGAAGCCAGCCCCAACACGTGTTGAATGCACTCACTGTTCTTTCCTGTTTGCTGTTTACTTAACGCTAGAAATTAGTCGGCTTTGAGATGGAAGAAAGTTGCAGGTTAACGGTCTACACATACATTAAACATTTACTGGGCTCATCATTACGAGCAAATTAATAGGGACCAGAGTGTTTAGGTTGTCAGTGCAGCTTGTGTGTTTTGCCAGGTTTCTTGGCTTTTTTTTAGGTTATATTGATAAAGTATCTTTGTGAAATCAGTTTTCTGTATTGATTTCATTTTAGCTGTTGTTCTCTCTTTTCTTCCCTGTAATGTCTCACCAATCCATGTTTTTTCGTAGCCTTCAAGATGGTCAGCAAGGCCAGCAGTCCACAGCCCAGGTCAAAGTCCAGTCCCGCCCCCCTTCTCAGGCTGCAGTGCTCAGTGCTAGTGCCTCCTTGCTGGTGAGAAATGGGAGTGTCCACTTAGAAGCGTCACGTGACAGTGCGTCTGCCGTAGGCGGTAGCAGTTTGCACGATGAACTTGGTATGCAGGCCTTATGTCGTCTTAGTGGTACAGAGCTTTTAATGTGGAGGACGGCGGGTAACAGTGATTGCAGCTCTTGCTTGAGGTGCTTTATTCTGGAGCTATGTAGATTGTCTCTGTATAAGGAAAAACTGACTTTTCTTTTTGTGTGTCTACCCTTTGAGCATGTCCATTATTAATAGGTGGTTAATGTGTTAATAAATATACATTTCAGTGTTTTCTTAAAATGATTTGGGGAAGTGTGTTATACCTAGATATGTGTATCATGTGGAAAAATTTTT
>PVKN010040605.1:0-10687 GCA_004027915.1 Capromys pilorides
TGAATAATGGCGGCTTCCTGGGCCTGTTCTAGCTATTGTAGACACCTATCGAAATGCCTCAGTGAACAGGAGTCCGTGCATGGTGGCTGTCACCAACATCAAAGCATAGAATCCACTGTTTCTTAGGGGGAAAGAAACTGGGGTTTTGGTGCTGGACTCAAACTCAGGACCTCACGTTTGCCAGGCAGGCACTGCGCCACTGAGGTGTACACAATCCCTAAGAAATGTTGACTCCAACCAGTAAGAATAGAGGCAGCAGTGCAATGGCTTCTCTTCGGTCTCCGCCTCCACCCACCAGCGCAGGCCCTGTGTGAAGGAGCCGGTGCCCCCGCCGGACAGCAGAGCCTCTGTGGCAGCCGTGTCCTGGAGCGTGGGTGCACACAGAGGAGACGCTTCGGTACCAAACGTTCCTCTTGCAAAACCCATGTTTCTTCATGTTGTCAGTGACTGGTTACCTTAGTTACTCTCTCGTCCCTTGCACAAAATACCCAATGCTCAAACTTCAAGGAAAACAGGCCCCGTGGGCTTGTGGCTCCAGTCCATAGCTGGCTGCCTGCAGCAGGGGAACAGCGGGGTGGTGGGGGCACAGAGGAGGCCAAGGTGCAGGGTCCCTGGCACCCCAGAAGCAGAGGAGTCAGGAGGAGTGCACACGCCAGCCCGCCTCTTCCAGCTGCGGCCCTCCTGAGAGCACATCCAGCCGTGAGTGGCCCTGAGCTGAGTCCCTGATAGGTAGAGAGCCCCCAACAAGAGCCCGGCCTCGGGGCACCGGAGACTTTGGGGAACACTCTCCGTCTGAAATGGCACGGTGGTCTTGGGCGCTGAGTACGGCGCTGACCCCAGGGGCTTCCTGCTGGCGAGGGTCCTTCCCTCCACTCGGGCCTCCTCAGCTGCCGCTCTGTGTCCAACCCATCCGTGTTGCCGTTTTCTCAAAGGCTTCCTGGGGTGTTGAGCACAATTAGTTGAGTTCTTTTTCTCCAGCATAGGAAGTAAATGTGTGTCCACACAGTGAGGCCGGCCAAGCCTGCCAGGATGGCTTAGCAGCCCAGAAGCCAGGGCTGTGTCTCCCGCGCAGCGGCAGGTCTCTTGTTTCATTTCTGTCGCCGTTTGGATGACAAATGTTTTCCAGCAAGTGATTCTAAGACAGGTTGTGTTTTCAGTTCCAGTTTCTCGTTTAGGCTGGAATTTCCTGGGGTAGATTTTATTCTGCTTGAGGGAGCACATTCAGCCCCTCAGCGAGGTCCCCTGGTTCCTTTGTGGCATGGGTGCTTCTCATTAACGTGGGAAGGGAGAGAGAAAAGGGAGGAAGGAGGGCCAGTTAGCCCACCGAGTGGAGCGCCTGCGACGTGCCAGCTTCCCAGAAAGGCTTCCGTAACGAGAAGGTGCACAAGAGCACCGCACAGAGCGCCGGAGCCAGGTCACCCAGGCATCACCCAGCCTCGGCGACGGCAGTGGGTGGGGGCACAACCGGGTATCCGGGCAGAGCGGCTGCAGTCTGGCATGCGGCCCCGTCGCCTGAGGGAGGGGTGCCTCGCTGGCCGAGACATGGTCTGGGGCAAGGGCCTGAGAGGCTCTTCAAGGCTGTGTGGGAAAAGCAGGGAAGAGGGTTCCTTGGGGCCGCGCCTAGCAGGTTAGCCACTCGCAGGAGGAATCCATGGGGCTCGGCTTCGGCTCAGCCTGCAGGTTTCCCTCCAGGGCTAAGTTCGTGTGCTGTACCAAGGGCCCAAGGGGAACCACGAGGTGAGCCCTGACACGAGGTCCGCACCCTCGCAGTGCGTGTGTGGGTGACAGGAAGCTGGAGGCTGTAGGACGGAGGGGCCCTGCAGAGGCTGCTTGCCTGGGGCATGGGTCCCTACCTAAGTGCCCGTCGTGGATGGGGGATCTGACGGTGCGGCCTCCGCTTAGATGCCTCTGCACACTTTGGTCTGAGGTAACTCCTCAGTCTTCCTATAAAGGGTAAAAAGTGCAAGTCAGAAGGACTCCAGAATTTGTATTTGTGCTCTGCCTTGGCCACAGTAACCCTGGGTATGTGTGTCTGTGCATGTGTGTCTGCGCGAGTGCACACATGTGCACACATGTGTGTCTGTGCATGTGTGTATGTGTGTGCACGTATGTGTGCACGTATGTGTGTCTGCATGTGTGTGTTTACGTGTGTGCATGCATGCGTGCACGTATGTGCACATGTGTGTGCGTGTGTGCTGTGAAGCAGTGAGCAGAGGCAGCACAAGTGTCACAAAAGTGCAGCGCTCTAAGAACCGCTCTGTGTGAGAAACCTCCTGCAGTCGAGTGACAAACAGCAAAGCCTCTGCCAGTTTCCGGCTGCAGACAGAGCCACGGTTCCAGCAGATTCTGCTGTGTCACCTGGAATCCCTCACTCTGGAGGCTGAAACTATGAAATCCCAAAAGCAAGCCCTGTCTGGGCAATTTAGTGACTCAGCAAGACCCGGACTCAACAGAAAGCTAAAGAGGGGCCAGGCATGCGGCTTGGGGCACGCATTCTTGGTTCAGCTCTTCGTACTCCAAAAGAAAGCTGCATTGCCCAGCGGTGCTACAGCGGCCTTATTTAGTCCACTCTACACCCGTGTCCATGTGTCACGTGGCTGCAGCCCCTGACCAACCTGAGCGATGGAGCCACAACGGCAGCTCTGTGCGTGGCTGTGGAGCGTGGCTCCTGCACTTTCCTCTGAAATGCTGGCCACAGTCTGAGATCCGGCCCTGATCCGGCCGCCCCTGACCCCCAGAGCTGGCTCTTCTCTACCTGGAGACAGCAGCACCTCCCCGCCTGCCGCAGGCCCTGAGGGGTCACTTCTGACACTTCCAGTCTCACCCCTCTGTGCGCTTGACACCTTCCCTTTCCCTCCATCCACCTGTGTGTTTCTAGCCCTCTGGCTGTGGCAGTGCACGTGTTCAACGTGGCTGAGGAGGGACCTGACATGTCAGTGTACGTGTTCAGCATGGCTGAGGAGGGGACCTGAGGAGGGGCCGGGCGTGTCCCCTTTCCTTTCTGCCTACTAAGGAAAGAGCGCTCTGTAGAACGCACAGGCTTCTTACCGCAAGCTTCTTATCCAGTGAGGTGAGGCTGCTCTCACCTCAGGAAGCACCGCTGTGACCCTCTGTGTGCCAGAGGCTTCTCCAGGCTGGAGGAGGTGCCCACCTGTGGAGCCACTCTGTCCCCACCTTCCAGGGGAGCTGCACCCCTGGCCACGCCCTCCCTCCACCCAGCCTCGAGCGTTTCCACACGCTGTCACTGGCAGTGTGGCCATTGGTGCCACCCTGGGCTCCTTCCTTGCTCCATTTGCTCAGGAGCCACCTTTGCAAAATAGAAATGAACAGAATCACTAGTGTTGTCTTCTTCTGTTTTCCCTGAATGTGCAAAAAGAGGGACAGAGAGTGTGCCCAGCACGCCTGTCCACTGAGGGGCTGTGAGGTGCAGGCACAGCTCAGCTAACTTGGCCGGGTTGAAGCCCAGACGCTCTAGACACCTCGATAACGTCGCCTTTCTATGTGGCTGGCCTCACCGCAGACTGCCACGGGGATGCTTTCCATTTCGCATCTCTAGTAGCTTCCTATACAGCAGACTGAGACACAGTTAGACATTAGCCCAGGAAGAAAAGAAACATCTTGTGTAACTTCCTCAGCCATAGCAGGTGGCTTCAGAATCCGGAAAGTTTCTGATGTCTGTACCCCACTGGGGCCGGGCGTGGTCCTGGGCATGGTCCAGGATGAGGAAAAGTTTCCAGGTCTAGTGCCAAACATTGGCACAAGATCTGCAGACTCACAGGGGCAGGCTGCACCCCAGAGCCATAGCACCGGAGGCGGTGGACTTGGTCCTGGCCAGGAGCTGGCAGCAGCCCACAAAGGAGATCGTCCATAGGCAGCATGTTGGATCCAAGAGTTTGCTCCAATCTGTCTAGAACTTTGGAGTCTGAAATAACCTAAGTCTCAGGCATGCGACCTACGACCGGGCTTGTCCAGGTGAACAAGCTGGTAAAGGACCCTGCTTCCTGCTTCCAGGGGCTCCCAGGCAGCTCAGCTGGAGCTGTGCTTCCCCATCCCCCGGGAGGCCCTGTGTCTGTGGATTCAAATTCAGCTACTTAGAGGGTAGCGCAGGTTAAAAACTGTGCAGTTTCCCTTGGTGATTTCTGCATACTGCCAGTGTTTAAAAAAAAGAAATATTGGCCTAAGAGTTACCATTTAATTTGCCTGCAAAATGCACAGAAGGGAAATTAAACCCCCTTCTAAAGCACGTCACTAACTTATGGCGTGACTCTGGAAAAGTAATTTCCTTTTGGCCCCATCAAACTTCCAAAGAATGACAGTTACTGCCTTCTTATGACCTACAAAGCTGTCTGGAGGAAATGACGCTTCCTTGCATAATTCTGCACGTTTTCTTTTTGGCGTTGTTCCAGCCAGGAAGAGACTCCCAGCCAGATTATTTTCCACTGCTCTTGACCATGTATCTTGGTCCAGTGCTGCTGTTGCTACAAAATACAATAGGGTTGGTAGTGTGTAAAGAAGAAGAGAAATGTGTTCCTCTTAGTTCTGAAGGGTGGACACCCAAGGTCTAGGCACCGGCGTTTGGTCTGGGGGAGTCCTTCCTGTGGAGTCCTCCGTGGCGGAAGGAAGAAAGGCAGGCAGAGGCCAGACTCTGGCAGATCTTCTTTACAGAAGCTGTGGTCGCTTCCAGGAGGGGGCACCTTTGTGCCCTGTTCACCCCATCAGCAGCACTGCAGCGGAGGTGAATTGTCATGAATTTCAGGGTACGCGGCACCCCCAGACCAAGGTTTGCACTCGGCGCAGGCCATGTCAGAGGAGCCCACTTGGATCTAGTGGCATTGGGGCCGTTGATATTGTGGATATTTGGGATCCTCCTGAACGCAAGCAATGCCGAGGACAAACTCAGATGCAATTTTCCCTGTCAAGGATAGCAACATTAATCTAAATTTTATTTTTATATCTTATTTGTCATACTGGGGACCAAACTCAGGCAGGGCCTAGTGTGTGCCAGCAGGGTACCTGCTCTACCTCTGAACTATATCCACAGCCCCAATTTAGATGTTAAATTTAAATCAAATTAAAATTTTCTCTGTAGGGGAATGATGAGAGAGAAGGACGGGGAGAGAGAGAGAGAAGGAGGGAGGGAGAAGGAAGGAAAGAAGGAAAAAAGGAAGGAGGAAAGGAAGAAAGGAGGGAGGGAAGGAAGGAAGAGAGGAAGGAGGGAGGGAGGGAGGAAGGAAGAAAGCAAGGGGGGTCCAGCGCAGAGCCAAAGCCATCCCTGAGCACTGACGGAAGTTTGCGTCACCTTTCTGAAGGATAAAGTTTGGGCTATGAGTAACGAATTCTGGGGGGAATGCAGTCACTTCGTTTTGCTTCCTCCCAATGAAGAAGATTCTGTCCACGAGAATGCTGGGCGCCCAGCATCCATCCGGCTGCTGTCCCCCATTTGCTTGTCCACGCAAGGCCCACATACAGGTGTGACGTTCTGGCGTGAACCCTGGGTGGGTGAAGCACCTGGGCCCCATCCTGGCGCCACCCTTCACTCTGCGGCCTTCAGCCAATGGTTTCATTTGTCCAAGCCTTGTCGGCATCTGTGCAGTAGAAAAGAAAGCGACCAGGTAGGTTTGTGGAAATTAAACGTGGATCAGTGACACAGGATACACAGCAGGGCCTGCTATACAGCAAGTACTCGGGTGATAACAGAAGAACTGACTGCTGACCGCCTTCCTGTCCACCTGGCATCACTGTCACAGTACAGCACCTGTGGGCATGAGACAGCAAAAAAAATCTAAATCAAGCAGATCTTTTCTCCCTAGACTTGACCACTGCCTGGGATGCCTGTCCGAGCCACCTCGCTGAGCTGCTGGTGCCGCAGAAAGGGCAGGTTTGGGGTCCTTCTCACAGGACTCCCAGAGGCAGTGGAGGTCTGGTTGAGGTGTTCAGGTGACATCTCTTTCTACCGTGCTCAATACTGAGTGGCTAGAGCAGGGGAAGGAGGTAACCATGCAGGAAGAGCTGATCTTAGACTTTGTAGCCTGAGCTGGCTCTGATTTCCTCCTGGTGTTATGAAACAACCAGGTTTGCCCCAGGCCTGGAAGTACAACACCCAGCCCTTGAGATCTGTGTTTAAAAAGCAAAAAACAACAATTCATATAGCCAGCGGAGAGAAAAAGGTTGACCTACCTGTGCATACCAGGAGAGTGATGATATTTGTTATTACTTGTGCATACCAGGAGAGTGATGATATTTATTATCTTAAAACCAAGAACATCCAAAACCTTTTATTTTGCTGCCTGTACTTGTTTGTTCGCCCTGGCTAATGCTACTGTTTCCAATCTTGCCTTGGCAAATCACCATTATTATGTGGAAGCGAAGTTCCTTAAAGCGCTCTAGTAAGGGAAAGAAAACCAAACTGAACAAGATTTCTTCCACCTCTGTTAGTTCACAGTATCAGCTTTAAAACTCCATCGAGACGTACATGAGCGCAGTCAGAGCTCGCTGGTGGTTTCCTGGGCTGTCCTTAGAATGAGCTGGCCATCACACGCTCGAGGACCGTTGTAGCCCTGGCTTGGTCCCCGCCGTTCTCAGGATGGAAGGCTGCCACTGTCAGCTGCAATTTGGAGCCTGCACTGTGCTCTCAGCCATTTCCAGCTGCTTTGAGATTCTGGGAGAGTTTATAGGTAGTTAAACAGTGAAGTGCCAAAAGACTAAGAATTCAAAAGGGCGAAACCACCCAGGCATCCAGGAAAGCGGGTCAGACAGCAGCATCCGCTCTGCCCGTCCATTGCCCAGTCTTGCCCCAGGGAGCCAGTGTGTCCATCAGGCCAGGACTCTCCCTCCCTGCCTCGGCAATGCCCGCATTCGCCGGTGTTCCTCCACCCCTGCTCGGCCAGGTGTTACTCTCCACCCTCCCGGTTTTCCTGGCTCTTTCGTGCAGCCTTGTTGCAGCGGAGGGACCAGCATACCACAGCCAGGTCTCCAGCTCTGCCACAGTCACAGGTGCCCCCTGCAGCTGGGCTGGCCGTGAGCTTCCTGCTGGCCGCTGGGGCTGCACCTGCTCCCAGGCGGCAGCCTTCTGCCGGCGGTGGGCTCAAGTGGGGGCGGCAGGGCACATGGTCGCAGCTGTGGGGGCCGCCAGGACCTCCACCGCCGTAGCTGTCTGGTATTGCACCTTTCGCCCCTCTCTCCCTGGGGAGGGGGTTCCTGCTGCTGCAGGGACCCTAGACTGGCGCACAGGTTCAGGCCTGGGAGCCCTGGGGGGACTCCTGGAAGGGGACAAGAGTTGTCTGAACCATCAGGACCCATGTACCGAATCTGTGAGGTCAGGAAGCAGGAGGACGGGTGTGGGTGCCGGCACACCAGAGGGGTCACGACGAGCAAACGGGAGTGGGGAGCAGGCCGGGCCTGCAGTCGTGGCAGCAGTGTAAGCGGCCTGGACCCGTCCTCTGTCGCCCTCAGAGGCGGCAGTGGCCGGTTAGGCTTCAGGCTGTAGCGCCCCGACCGCTCCAGGTAAGACCACGGTCACCAAGCAGCCCCCCACCCCACCCCCAGACTCCTGCCGTGGAGCATGCACGTGGTTTGTGGTGGCGTCCAAATCCCAGAGCGTCGTGTCAGTGCTTAAGGACAAGGCGGAGGCTTCCAGCCGACGCCACTAGGCCCTGGAGGCATAAGCCTGCCTTTGCCCTGAGCATGCTTGTCATCTGGTTAGCAGGCCACAGCAAGGGCAGCCAGCAGCACGCAAGTGAGGCCCGCTGGTCCGCAGCTGCTGCGAGCGATCCTCAGGCCAGGCGGAGGGAAGGCTCTCAGGGCAGAGGGTGAGCATGGCCGCAGCCAAGGGAGGGAAAGCAGGCTGAGAGACGGCGCTGGACCCGGGCCGAGGGCAGGGAGCAGCCGGCGCGGCCCTGAAGCAGGCTGCGGGGAGGGCCGGCTACCACGCGCCACACAAGGAAGAGTCTGCCTCTGGGAGGCCCGATGGAGGAGCGCCCCGGCACCCCGCCTTCCACACGCTCGAGGCCCCTTTGGCCTTCCGAGGCCTTTTTCCGAGCCCTTCCTCGGCGTGTGCTGTTTTTGCAGCCTCTTCTTCACGTGACTCACAGCACTTCACTGTCATGGTCAGAAAATCTGGAGGTGCACAGTGCCACATCTCGTGGGTGAGGCCACACGGATGCCCCCCAAGCCCGCCTCGTGATGGGCTCGGCAGCTGCGGTCACCAGCGTTCCCATCACCCCACTGAAGACCTCGCCAGAGAGGGCTGGGAGCTGCTTCCCCGGCCACGAGAGGGGGGCCTAGGTCTAGGCAGTGGGGGGTACCTGGGATGCATTTTCCTGCAAGTTCAGTTACAATGTATAGGTAACCCTAATGACAGAGCTCTTTTCGGATTAGTGCACATGCAGCCAAATGACCTGGTCTTCCTTCCTTTCTCTCCTTCCTTACCCTGCCTCTTGTCCCTCCTTCTCCTAGTGTAATTTGGTAAGGTCTTCCTTCCTCAGAGGCCTGGGTTTGGAGCCCATCCCATGCCCAGGAGATAGCTCCGTGGCACAAGGGCCTGCCTGGCAAGGGCAAGGTTGTGAGTTCGAACCCCAGTCCTGCAAAAAAAAAAAAAGAAAGAAAGAAAGAAAAATGAAGCCCATCCTCTTCCTGCTGCCCACGAGTAACAGTTTCTGCTCATCTGTGTTGTTTAAATCTCTTTCCTGCTGTCGTGCCTGTGCCATCTTCCTGCTCATCCTGGGGTGCCAAGCAGAGAATCCAGCAGCCCTGTCGGCAGCTGGCTCGCCTGGTGGAGACGGTGCTGCAGACCAAAGTCCTCTTGTTCTTGATCTCCACTTAGCTTCATATTAGACTGTCACCTTCCCCAGGACTACCGCCGGAGGTCAGGCCGCTGGGACAGAACACTCCACAGTGGGTGACAGCATCAGGCGGTTTTTGTTCTGCTCATAGCTTGAGGGAGAGAGGAGGGTGAGATGTGGGGGGCAGATTCGGAGTCTGCTGAAGGCCCAATCTGATAGGTGGAGACTGGCTTCTCAGCCAGGTGTGGTGGTGCACACCTGGGATCCCAGCCCTTGGGGGGGCTGAGGCAGGAGGATCAGGAAGCCAGCCTGACTCTGTGGTGAGACCCTTTCTCAGGGAAGAGAGAGACAGAGACAGAGAGGAGAGATAAAGGAGAGAGAGAGAGAGAGAGAGGAGAGAGAGAGAGAGCGCGCACGCAAGCCTCTTATTTGCTGGCCTGGCCTGGGACCAGGCAGCTCGCTGGCCCCTTATAAGCACAGGGTCCTGTTGGTGAGGCTGTAGCCACAGTCACACTGTCACCTTTCAACAGCTTCCCATCCTCCTACCATCACACTGGGAACCTGGATTTAAACATACAAATTTAGGGGACAGAAGCATTCAGACCATGGCACGTGTTTTCTTATTTGAAAAACGGAGATGATGACACCTGTCTATCAACGTGACAGTTTAGTGGGGTCTCCAAGAGATGCGCCCCACCTTAGTAGAGATGTAGGCATGCTGCCGTTAAAAAGAAAAAAATGGTCTTGAGTGGACTTGCATCTGGGGTAGGGGTGGCTTATTTCAGGAAGCAAGCGCTGCTCGACAACAGGGACTTTGATTTACCACTTTGTAGAACTTCAAAATCAGAGTAGGATGAACTCGGAATTTCAGAATTTGGCAGGGATTTGGCAGGCTGGCGGTTGGTGGGCTGGTGGGCTGGAGGGCGAAGTGGTGGGCTAGCGGGTTGGCAGGTGAAGTGGTGGGCTGGCAGGCTGGCAGGCTACTGTGCTGGCGGGCTGGCTTTGCCTTTCCTCAGTGACACCCTGCCAGGCCCGCTTCCATGCAACCAGAGCCCATTTCTGACTGCAGATTGCGGAGGGCATGGCCTACATCGAGCGGAAGAACTACATCCACCGGGACCTGCGGGCGGCCAACGTGCTGGTGTCCGAGTCTCTGATGTGCAAAATCGCAGACTTCGGCCTTGCGCGGGTGATCGAGGACAACGAGTACACGGCGCGGGAAGGTGAGCTGGCGCTCCAGAACTGCTCAAGCGCTCTGTTACAGTCTCACTTCATTTCTTCCTTTTTTTTAGCGAAGCCATTGCAGTCCTGTTTTTAGTACTGGGTTTGAGCTCAGGACTTTAGACCTGGAGCTATCTCCTTCCTTTTTATTTCCTGAGATGGGAGCCCACTAAGTGGCCCAGGCCAGCCTCAAACTCGAGACCTTCCTGCCTCAGCCTCTGCAGGAACTGCTCTTTCACCATGCGCCCCGCACTGTGAGGTCATCAACAGTATTTGGGGCGCACTGCCAGCAGCTATGAATGGTTCTGTTGGAACCACGCTTTTTTAAAGTACTTTCCTGGGCAGGCCAGATAGCTCAGGGGACTAGAGCACCTTCTTAGGCAGAGGCAGGGGCCTTGGGTTCAATCCCCAGCAAGCTATGTTGGCTTTGCCCTTGGGCTGTGCTGAGATGTCAATTGATACCAGTCGTGGTGGGGGTCATGGTGGTGCACACCTGTAATCCCAGTGCTTTGGAGGCTGAAAGCAGGAGGATCACTAAGAGTCCGACCTGTGTAGTGAGACCCTGTAGACCCTGTCCTAAATACAGAAAAAATAAATAAAAATAAAAGTGCCTTCCTGCTGAACTCCAGGCACATCTTTTCTAGTACTTATGACGCTTCATAAATTCTATTATATGTATTTTTTTT
>PVKN010040606.1:0-10694 GCA_004027915.1 Capromys pilorides
CTTCTTCTTCTTCTTCTTCTTCTTCTTCTTCTTCTTCTTCTTCTTCTTCTTCTTCTTCTTCTTCTTCTTCTTCTTCTTGGACCAGGGTTCAAGCTCATGACCTTACACTTGCCAGGCAGACAGTTGTGCCACAGAGCTATCTCCTCAGCACCTCTCTTCTTCTCATATATGTATACACACCAATATAAACACACACTGATATGTAGCAGACTAGAATTTGAACTCAGGGGCAGGCAAGGACCAGGTCCCACAGGCAACTTGAACTTGATTCTTGGTGAATAGTCTCTGAATGGAATGTTTGGGTTCATTTCACATCAACCAATGGGAAAATATGTAGAAAATTAGTGTCCCCAGCCTTAGCAATGGGCTGGGATTTCTGTTCCTAATATATAGCCTGCCTTCTGATTATAAGCCCACTCATTTGGATGGCAGACACTGTGAATGTGGTTGTACATGGTAACTGTTCCCTTTCATGAACTCCCACCCACTGGCTTTCAGAAAAACGAACCAGATCCAGCACTTGATAGAAAATTCAATTTGTTAATAAACACTCTCCAGAACATGTACCACTGCTCATCTACTAAAAAATACGAGATTCTTCAAATAAGGACCCCAGATTTGAATTGTAAGGGACAACACTGGCACTGCCTGGGGGCCTGGAGAGCCAGCTCTGAGGGAAGGCAGGGAACACTGAGCTAAGCTTTAGCTTGGAAGCACGAGTAGTGTTTGACAAAACCAATAGGCAGTGTGCTCTGCTCTGCACTCTGGAAAGCACTGCAGCTGCTGACTGTGGTCACTTAGGCAACTGTGTGCCATCCAGTAAGCAAGTACTGTAATGGGCTGAGCCTCAGGGTTTTTGTCTCTAAAACAGGAGAAGGATGAGGGAAGGTAACAGCACAAGCTTGCCATTTGAGCTTATGAGCACAAAGGAATACTGCCTCCAGGCCATCAGGATGGTCATAAATCCTGTCGACAAAATCCTCCAGCAGCAACTTAGAAGGAAAGGAGAGTGCATGGGAAGAGCCGTGAAGGAACAGAAAGGGTCAAAAGTAAAGAGGCAGAGAGGGACTCCAGGCCCACCACTACTGAGTGGGCTGCATGCTGAGCCCGAACTTCCTGTTTTCTATCTTTGCTGTGGTTGTGGCTCTGATGCTACACTTCTTGGGAGGAGGTGACAGGCTGGTGGGACCGGTTTTCAAACACAGTGCCTGCACTGCCTCTCATGTCACTTTGAGTTGTTAACCCTCCAAAGCTGCTCGATCATGATGATCTATGAACTATGGTAATGACAGCTGAATGTGCTGCACCTTAATAATCAATTGATCAGTGGGTCAGTCAGAGCCAGCTAAATGTGCTGCCACATGACGTCAAGCAACTAACCCCATTATAAAGATGGGGGACATGACATTTCTCAGGACAACGATACTGGAGTCACAAGATCTCCTACCATATGCGAATGAGCAATGGTGACAATTAAGCAAGCTGTGAGATGCAGCTTGGAGGATTCTCAAAAGATCAAGCACAATTTTTATCTGTTCCCGCAATTCCACACCTAGGCTTACACCCAAGGGAATCGCAGACAGGACAGGAGCATGCATTTGTAAAAAGGTGAGAACAGACCACGGGCATGTGCACCCCATAGAATAGTCCTCTGCCTTGAAAATGGGTAAAGATATAACATAGAAGAACATTCAAAACATTATAGAAAGTGAGAAAAGACAGATTCAAAGGACAAACAGGTACCCGGACAAGGCAAATCCATGTATACAGAAGGGGGACAGAAGTTCCAGGCACTTGTAAGCGTAGGTGTGGAATTGAGGGAACAGATAGAAATTGTGTTAGATCTTTTGAGGATCCTCCAAGCTGCATCGCACAGCTTGCGTCATTGTCACCATTGCTCAATCTCATATGACAGGAGATTTTGTGACTCCAGTATCATTGCCCTAAGAAATGTCAGGTGCCCCCACCCCTCACTCTTTGACAGTATAAGCACCTTCCTGGCAAGCACAAGGACCTGAGTTCTATCCCTGGTACAGCATGTACCAGAAACCCTAAGTGAACCATGCTGGCCACTGAACCTGGGTGTGGTGGTGCACGCCTATAATCCCAGTGCTGGGGAGGCTGAGACAGGAGGATCCTTATGAGTCTGAGCTGTGTAGAACCTTTATCAAATAAATGCATACATACATGCATGCATGCATGCATGCATACATACATGCATACATACATATTTAAAAAAAAAAAAAAAGTTTCCAGAGGCTGATAGGAGGTGAGGACTTAGTTACTGTTCAATGATACAGAATTTCTGTTTGGGGTGATGTACAAGCTCTGAGATGGGACTAGATCGTGGTGATCATTACGAAGTTTGTGGGTGCACTGACTGCCACTGAAGTTGACACTACTGTTGTTAAGATGGTAAAAGCTATTGCACACAGACCCACACATAATAAGAAGTCAAATGTGAAACCATGCTGAGGCTTAGCGCTCTCTTACCATTGTACTCTGATGGTTTCTCATCAAATAGTGCTGACCCATCTGCTGCAGGTTAGGTCCAATCAGCCCTGCAGGAGCCTCCCTTCCAAATCCACCTGTGGCACACTAAGAGGTAAATGCTGTGACCTACAGACACAGTGGGCATCCCCACAGGACATCCTCCTTTCTAGTAGGCAAGGTGTTAGAAGGCTGTTCAGCACGAGGACGCACCATGGTGCCCCTTTCTGTTGCGTGAGATCTATCTCATTTCCTATCACCTTTTATTTTGCTCTTAATTTATGTTTTGCGTTTCTCAGAGAAGAGAAACCACGTGGGCTTTAAGCTTTTGTGACTGATTTATTTCACTTAGCATTCTGGTAGCATAGACGTGTACAAATAAAAAACTCCAAAGAAAGAATGTGCCATGGTTATTGAAAACATAGGAAGGAAAACATAAGTCCCCCAACATCACCTTTAAAAGGAGACAAGTTTAAAATTCATTCCCAAGGTTCAATCCAAAGAAAACCAAAGAAGCAAATTTCTTTACTGTGTTTTTAGTGGACAGCAAATACTTGGGGCAAATGATCAAGGAATAGAAACTCCAGTTCTCCGGGCAGCGGAGCCTTTCCTGATTGCTAGTGTAAGTATTACAAAGACTAATTTAGTCACTTGGAGCTAATTCCGAGGGAAGACACTCATTGCAGATGGCTGGCATCCAGACTGGGAAAAGCAGAACCAGCTCCCTGGACGGGACGCATTTCCAGGTGTGTTTGTGGCAGCCGGGAGCTGTCTCTGGGGCCAGCAGCCTGGCCCTAATGGCAGCCTGCTGACTTGGAACTGAGTTTCCATTTCTTCATAGGAAAGTGAGAGTGGGCACTTTTTCTATTTGTCGTCATCTGCTAGGCTCAGCTTCCCTTCCCTGTAAGTCTCAGCTTCTTTGCCAGCCTGGCAGCCCCAGCCCTCATGTGTGCCAGGTGGCAATCTTGTAGGAGCCCCGCATGCACGGTGCAGCCCCTCCTGGAGAATTCCCAACAGGACTGCCATCGGCCTCCCTGTTTTCACAGGAAGAGAATGAACATACTTTTGTGAAATAACTCACCAATGCATTCTCCTCGGGCTTTTAAATCATACTTGAGAAAGCAGAAATAAAACAAAGTAGAGAGCTCAGAGAAACAAGGAAGGACCTGCCTGGGAAAGTGCCCTTAGCCCGTGGCACAGAGCCATCCAATGGCCAAAGTCAAGGTGAAGTCAGGGGGCAGCTTTCGCCTCCTCTGGGTGGGACTCATGACCAGGGCACAGGTCTCTGAGCAGGTCAGGGGCACTCGCGCTGGGCGGCCATTCCATATATTTAATTAGGTTTCTCTTCATGACTAATAAACGTAACAATGAACAACAAACAGTGCAGGCAAAAACCACCCTGAATTCACCATCTTCAGCAGTCAGCAATCTCCACTTGCTATGTTTCTATTTAAATGTTGCACAAGAAAATATTTCAGTTCTGCACCATCATAATCATGGCCAACATGCATTTTTATAAATTTTATTTCACTTCTTATGTTATGTATTTTTATTTTAGTTTTTTTAAAGAGAGTACAGGGACCAACAAGATGGCTCAGAGGTCTAAAGCACTTGTTTAGGCAAGATTAGGCAACCGCAGGGACCGCAGTTCGATCCCTGGAACCACATGCTGTGCCAGCCCCACCCCCAGGGCAGGCTGAGTCGATCATAATATAAAAAACAAATAAATAAAGAGAGTACAATGAGAATTAAAACAAAAAATTACAAATGATATAAAGTTTCACTTAACAAAGTAATGTGAATTTCACAGTATTTGTTATAATACATAGTGTTGTCTTCAAACCAGTTGTTCAGATTACCAGACATATGCATGTAAAATTAGAAGAAAGAAAACAAGAAAGAAATGTATAAGAAATTAAGAAGAGGAAAAGTACACATAATTGAAAAAAGGAGACAGAACAAATTAAAGCATTAACTGATCCTTTCCATAGACCAGCAGAAATGGTACAGTTGTCCAATCACAGTACAGTTGTTCAAACCATCCTACATACATACATGCATACATACATAGATAAATCTCTTTCCCCCACTCCCTCTCTTGTCCTTCTCAAATCAGTAACATTTTCCTTTTAAGCAAGTTCATGCCCTCTTCCCAGTATCTATTGAGCCCTTCAGGTTTCCTTTTTCTTTTTCACATTTTCACACTGAGGAGACAACATGATGTTTGCACATGTGGGTCTGATTTATTTCACTTAAAAGTATGTTCTTTAATTGCATCCATTTACAGACAAAGGACTCAAATCTATCCTGTTTTATAGCTGAATAATACTCAATTGTGTAAAAGTACCACATCTTATTATTTTAATGAACACAACAGATTTAATTGATCTGACAAGTCACATACCCAGAAATAGCAGCATTGAGTAAATATTGGTTGAAAAGACAAATTATTGTTTACCTATTGTGGTGGATTAACTGGCAGTCAACTTTTGTGGTCATACTCAGCTGTGGTGCTGGGTATAGAAGGCCCACCTGAGCACTGCTGCCAACAGCATAAAAGGAGAACGGGAAAGGAAGGTGGGTGCTGTTGATCCTTCAGGAGAAGCTTGTCCGGCTGGTTTTCCTGATACGAACTCAGCTGTTATCATCAGAGCAGCTCAGGTCCTCCCTATCACTGAGGATGGCTCTAGTTCTTTTCAGGAAAGTACTGGGACCTTGAGCATCACTTCCTGGATCCAGGGCAGATCCCTCAGCCTGCTGGCACAGATCCTTGGCCCCACTGGCACAGACTTTCTAGCTTCCACCACTGGCCTTTGGGCTTCCCAGTGCAGATTCTTGATACAGACTTGCATGAGACACTGTCATGGGTCCCAGGCCTTTGGCTGGACTGGTACAGAATATTGCTGTGGGGCCCAGGCCTCCTTTGAGTCTGAAGTATGTGGACAGATCTCTTGAACTCTTTTGCATTTGAGTCTTCGGGTGAATATGATAGAATGACCCTATATATTACGTGTTCTCTATTCAATCTATTCTCTTGAAAACCCTGAGGACACCTATGTACTTCCTTATTTGAAAGTATTCTCCTTGCCTACATGTTCATTATTATAAATTATGCTCAATGGGAATATTTGTGTTTCTTTTTTCTACTCCTCATAATTCCAATAGTGAAAGTTCCGAGAGCCAGGACTGTGAGGACAATGGCTAGGGAATCCATTTGCAAAGTCCTTTTTAGAGGGATTGTATGAGTTTACGTTTTCAGTAGAGATACTCTAGCATGGTTTGCTATACTTAGACAGAATAGCCAGCTAATGATTCTTTTTAGATTTTGCAAATTTAATAGGTGCAAAGCGTGAGACTTTAATTTGCAAATCAGTCTTTAAAAATAATGATCAAGTAACTTTTGCTTTTCATCTTCATTTAATAAGCTTCTTCCTTATGGCTTGACACAGAACCTAATTAAATTTTAAGTTTTCTTGATAAACCTCATTTCAGCAAGTTAGAGACCTTCAAAATGAGCATGTAAGCATTCTGCATGTACTCTATGTGGGTGGGAACTCTGCCTGCCTGGGCTCTGCTCAAATACCCCAACCCAGTTCTGGGAGAGTGGAGGCTGCTGGGCAGCCCAGCTACAGATCAGGCAGAGACCCTGCACAGGGCAGGCAGAGGGTAAGGGCACAGGGGCTACCTTGGCAGGCCGAGGAGGCCCCAGGGCACTGTGCATAAGGATGGTGCTCCTGCTACGGAGAAACCTCCCTCGTGCTGAGGAAGACTGACAGTACACCTCATGCTTAATGTGAGGCTGAGGGCTCTGAGCTCTGCATGCCACAGAGATTAAGTTCCAGTGTCATCACAGCATTTGGCTAGGGCCTCACTTGCATGCTGTTTCCAGGTCAGGTTCTGCGCTACAGGACTTTGCAGCTAGCTTGAGACTGCTCATCCAGGGGGATTCAGGGTCAGGTGATCTGGTTGCCCAGCCCCTGCCCTAGGGCTTGTCCTTTCCAGGATAGGCACAAGGACACAGATCCTGGGCTGCAGTCTGATTTCATCAAGGTCTTGAGGCAGCTGTATAAAATCATCGTACTTTGTATGTTTGGTTTCTTTAAAAATCTGTATGGAAGAGTCAGTACATTGTCCCATGATGCTGATGATATGCACTAATGTCTTGGATCTCCATGCAGTGAGTCCTCAACTTCCAAACATCTGAGTTGCAAATATTCACAGTTGTGGTGTATAGGACATATTTTGTCAGTGCTGGGAATACAGCTCAGTGGCTGAAGCACCTGCCTAGCAAGCACAAGGTTCTGAGTTTGATTCCTGGTGCCCAAAATATAAGAATCATTTCATCAACTTATGAAAGAATTTAAGTTAGGAATCATTCTCCTGAAATAGAACTGCTTAGTAAGTTGGGAGATGACTATATTTTAAGTTTTTTTTTTTTACATTTTTATTAACAAGTAGCAATTTTATGTAGGAAGAGGGTGCTATGTAATATTCACACACACACATATATCACTCACAGGTTAAATACATACCTTCTTTTTCCACTGCACCCCATATGTTTCCTGATGTCTGGTAATCACTATTCTACCATAACGATCTTTACTGAGTTGTGTCACCTTCTACAGATGACATGCAGGATTTCTCTTGCTGTATCTGACTAATTTCTCTAATATCTTCCAGATTCATCTGTTTTGCTGCAGATGACAAGCTTTCCGTCTTCCTTGGGGCTGAGAACAATGCTCCATTGTGCGCACTGCAACGCTGTCCTTATCCACTCATCTGCTGGCGCATGCCTCGGCAGGTCACGGCTTAGCCTCGGTTGTAATAACTTGGGAAGGCTGGCATTGCTTGGGTTTGCCAGCTTCATTTTGCTAGACTACAGGCTGAGAAATGAGATAGCTGCAAACCTGGTGATTTTTACTCACAAAACACTTCACCAGTTCCACCACGAATGAGCAATCTGAGAGTCAGAGACTGCCTGGCTGCAGCTCGGGTCTCCTAACTCAGCTGTGCAGTGCACTGAATTGCATGCAGCCCCTGGAGAATGAGGACCAGGTCTTAGCAGAGGGTGAGGTTCATGATTACGGGATGACAGAGGAGACAGCACATGGAAGCCACGTTGGCAACAAGGTGACACAGAGCTCTAGGGAAAAGCTGGAAGCTGGTAGGTGACTTGGGGTACATTTGCTTCTAGGAGCAGCCCACAGGAAGGGAGAGATGGAGAGGCCAAGGCAGTGCACCAAGGATAAGGATAGAGGGTCCAGGGCTGGGCATCTCCCTGTTCAGGAGAAAGGAAAGCAATTGAGGAGGAAAGCTGAGAGAAGCTAAAGGCAGAGCTGCGGGAGCAGCCCAGCCCCAGCAGCCCTGACCCGCGGTCCAATAGCCCAGTACCCAGGAAACGTGCTGATCCTCTTGGTCTGGGGTTACCTGAGAAGTTCCACTGGGCATTTGCTGCCAGAGGAGGATGTGTAAGTCATCGAATGGAGGTGAGGAGACCCAGGGTGAGAGCCTGGGGTGGCTCACCCCAAATTGTTTGTTTCCTAGGATCTTCCTACCTATGGAGCAACAATTCTTGCCTTATTGCATCTCCATTTTCCCCTAGATCACTTCTGTGCTAGGTCAAATTTTTCCCTGGATCAAACTAGGATGAAATCTGGAAACTAGGAGGACTATGGAGATCTTGTCTCTTGTTCCAAGATGGGGTTGTTCACCTTGAGCGTTGTCCACCTGTGGGGCTGGAAGGTTATCTGTCTGGGGTGGAGATAGCAGACAGCTCTGAGCATGTTGGGGGATTCAGCCAGCACCCTGCTTTCTCCACTCCAGATACCAGTGGTGTCCTCCCCAGCTGTGGAGACGCAGAATGCACCAGATGTTGACTACCAAACATCCCTGGGTGCAATAATGCCTCCCTTGTCAGCTACAAACAACAGTGGAAAAAGAATTCATTTCTTTTACTTGACAAATGGATTTCTTCATGATTTTTACAAATGGACTTCTAAATAAAGATATTAGGAGTTTTGTAATTTAAGGGTAATCTGTGGCTAATGTATTAATCAATCAGTTACATAACAAAATATTGAATTTCTGTGAATATCACCTCCAGATAAAGCTCAGTATCATGTCATGGAAAGAGAGTCAAGCTCACTGGATCCCTGTCTCACTCCCAGGAAGTGAACTGAGACTCATTCTCCCCTGATTCCTGTGCCCAGCCTTGCTTATGCCTCACAGAAGCAGCTGCTGTACCCCCAAATCTTGGGATACCTATAGTACTGAGTATACATATATTATGGGAATGATGTTGGGGTTCAGGCATTTACAGACTCAAAACTTAGTGTCATTTGGACAGAGATCAAGAGTAAATGTCCAGACTCCATGGGGCTTATGATGGACCTGTCCCCTTTGGTTGACTCCACCTAAGAGATGTGCTGTTTTTTAAGCTCCAGACAAAATCATCTGATGCCCAGGTGGCTTCTTAGGGCACTGGTACAATGGGAGTGGGTGCCAAGGAGAAAGATGGGCTGGATGCTCTCAGCCACAGCCCGAGCTGGGCTGCCTGCTGGGCCACGGGGCCAAGACAGCCTTCTGCGGAACTGGCTGGCGAATCGGCGAGGCTACACATCCTAAGCTGAAGCCACACAGGCAGGGCTGTCCTCCACCTCCTTCCCGTCATGAAGGTGGGAAGCTATAGGGGCCTCTCTGAGAAGTGGGCCACAGCAATGGCCACCCCTCAGGGGCCTTCAACAAAGGACACTCAGTGGCTGCACCAATCTCAGGGGAGCCTGCAAGGCTCAGCTCTGCCCAGAAGCAGAGACTGAGGACTTCTGCCCCTGCAGAGAATGCAGGCATTAAGAGGAACGCTAGTGTACCACAGTATGTGAGGAGCACTAGTGCAGCAGCGTGGAGGCGAGCACCAACGGACGAGATGCTCTGGCATCAGCAGTACTTTATTTTAGATTTTTCTTACCAAGTTGCTCATGGGCCTCAGGTTGCCAGCTGGGTTGGAACATAAACAGAAATCGTTACCAACTGAGAGATAAATGGAGTATTGATAGAGCTCAGGGATGGGTGAGGTCTTCTGAGATGGACGTCAACGTCAGGAGCTTCATAGATCTGAGTCCATGAAAATGTAAAGCTATCTCTCCAAGAAGACGGAAGCTCACAGCAATAACAGAATATTCGGAAATGGTCACCATGGGCACGACAGAGTCGAGGCTGACATAGGAAGAGTCCCCGAAGGCAGGGAGAGAAAGACAGGCACACTTGACAGAACAGGTGAAAGATATAAATGAGGCAAGAGCAAAAGGGTGAATAAGCAAATTAGGCTGACATTGACAACAGTTCTACAAAGTTCTGTACATCATTTCAAGGTAAAGCCTGAGGGGACTGGAATGACCTTGGGAGATACAAAAGTTACATGTTTCATTATACAGGTCTTGCTTTAACTTGCCCTTAACCACCCAGCAGAAAAGTTTAACCATGAAGCATAAAAAATAAAGCTAGATTAGTATGTAGAGCTGTAAAAGACTTAAATTAACAGCTTTCAACATTGCCAGTTTTGCCAATAACCCACTGCAATTATGGAACATTGGATTATGTATACAACTACTTTCTCTTAGTTCAATGAGAAGAAAATTTTGAATCAACAATGATTAGAAAAATTATCATGTCTACATCCTGAGCTCTGCATAACTACTGTGAAGACAACAATATGTATTATATTGATTATTGTGGCTATACTACTAACATGTTTTGAAACTGTCTCATTGTTATTTCTTGTTAAAAGTAATAAAATAAACAGAATCCTGGGAAGCCAGGGAGATAGCTCAGGGGCATAAGTGCCTGCCTGGCAAGTGCAAGAAAAAAAAAAAAAAAAGGGAGTAGGGACAAAAATCAAAGGCATGCAGGAAGGGACAGCCAGCTAGCCCCGAAGTCAGCTGATGAGTAGACATGGAAGAGAATGCCTTAGTGGGAGGGTGGCGAGGACCTAATGTTGCTTTGGCGATTTTCACCCAGTACCTTTCGAGAACTGTTTGGTATTGAGTTCTGAGACCTGAAATCTTTACTTCTTTGACCTCACACTAGCACATCTCAGCGTGTAGCACTAAGAAAGAAGGGAATAAGCAGCCAACGTGTACATGTAGGGCACTTCATTACAGGAGTGTGTGTGAAGGCAAAACTCAGCAAAGCCTAAAGGACCAGCAAGG
>PVKN010040607.1:0-10701 GCA_004027915.1 Capromys pilorides
GAGTCAGACTTGGGCAATGAGATCCTTTGGACCCTATCCTAAATACAGAGAAAAAAATAATAATATAATTATTATGCATCTGAAGTAGAAACTAACAAAATCATTAAAACACATATGAAGCAAAGAGATTTAACACCACATGAGCAAATCCACTACAGAAATGTATGCTCTGGAGAATTCGATTAAATATGACAATTTCTAAGTACCTTGAACTTGGCAGCAACCAAGATTTCTGTACAAGTGACATAGTGAAAACTATTCAAAGCGATAAACCTTGTGTAGCTTTTCTGAGCATTTCAGTGAAATTCCATTATGTTGTACTATTTCCTGTCAATGATGTTCATTGTCTTCTAATTTTTTTAAAAAACATGCTCTCTACATGGAGCAGCCCCATTAATCAAAGTATTTTGTTTAACCAGAGCATAGTTCTTTACCATAATCTATCAAATATGAAAAGATGTATCTCTTTGTCTTCAAATATAGCATGCTTGTTTTTGGTTTTCATTATATATATTATTCCAGTTTGAGAGAATTTACTTATGTATATGTTCCTATATGTGATTTTTCTGGCAGAAAATTATTTTGGGGCTCACATTTCAGAAGGATTCATGGCATGCTTGAACTTGCAAGATAAATCCAATTTGACATGAAGTTTCAATAGGAAGAAACTGTGACAGGTGATGACACTGGTTATTGAAAATTGAAATGAAGTGAGAGGAATCTAACACAAATATGTATGAGTCTTCTTTCCTTGGGCTGCACAAAGAACTCAGTATATCCCATCATGACCGTTATGCCTACTGGGAGCTGAGCTACAGTGATACCTCACAAACTGAGAGCCAAGATACAGGAATACCACACATGGTACTGAAAGCTCAAGTATTAAGCTGTAGGCCACTTATATCAGGAGGTCAGAAGCTTCGCATAACTGCTGAGTCCTGGGAATTGTTTTACTTTTATTTCTTGGTTCAAGTACATATTAGTACATAATATGTACATAATACATAAGTACATAATAGTGCGGAACAAAGTTCATTAAGGGTATCTGCCAGTCAGTATTGGCTGACAAGTTGGATTTTTCCATTATTATCTGAGTGAAGACACACCTAGAAGTAAGCATTAGGCATATCACCTCTGAAAAGTTTGCTGGTTTTCTGATGAATGAGTGAAATGTAGTTGCTTCAACTTGGCCTTAACCACCCATCAGAAAAGTTTAACCATGAGGCATAAAAAGTAAAACCAGATTAGTATGCTAAGCTGTAAAAGGCTCAAGTCAACAGCTTCCGACATTGCCAGCTCTGCTGATAACCCACTACTATTATGGAATATTGGACTATGTATACAGCTACTTTCTCTTAGTTCAATGAGAAGAAATATTTGTACCAAGAGTGTGTAGAAAAGTTATTTTGTCTGCATCTTGTACTTGGAACAACTACTATGAAGACAACAATGTGCAGGGTGACTTTTAACAAGAACATAGCAGGAATCTTTTCTCTTTCTTCTCTTAGGCTTTACCCCAGAAGTCAAGCACAAGATGCAGTTTGTATTGGGTTTCCCTCTCTGTTTCTTAAAACTACCCTTTTGGGCTCCTGCAACTTCTCCCATGCTGACGTTCCCACCTTTGCAAATTAGATCATTTTTATGGGTACTTCTCCTCCACAGCTTCTGCGTTGATCACCCCAAGGTCACCGAAGCTTCCTGCCATGTGGCTGTTTCTTCGGTTTTCTTTTCCCTGCCTTCCATGCTCAATGTGCCCCCTTTATAATGTTCCCTGTTCTACTTGTTGTAGTTTGGGAGCTAGGGGACATTTCTGCATTTTGTTAGTTGTGTGCACCATGCTAAGATAACCCTGGATTTTCTTTATAACAATGCTTTTTAAAAGTACAGTAAGTGGGACGTGACTGACAGATGAGCCATACCTACAAAAGCAGAGTGAGAGCTTAATCTCTCTTCTTTCAGCTCACACCACCCTCCATACTTCTGCCCTGGTCAAGAACTTTGAGAGTCAGAGATCATTATGCAAAGTAGTTTCATATTAAGCACTTGAAATAAAAACTGCAGTGAGTTCTCCCTCTACTAGTAAAATATTTAATATATATATTTAAAAGCTACAATTTGATTACTGACCTGTAAGTTTCCCAAATGACTCAAAGTAAATTTCTCTAATATGTCTAGTTATTCTACCCTGCCTAGAAGGGTCGCTAATGAATGGGTTTCTTGAATGAACAGAAATATTGGAAACTTAAACCATGCCAGTCTGGATAATGTGCCACTGGCTCCCGAAATCAGCCTGTCCCTATGCAGTTTCCTCTGGAGTATGTTTCTCATCCAGAGGTGATTTTTCAATAAAATCAGCCTCAGTTACCGCAAGCATAGGAGCAGTCCTGGAGGGAGGAAATCAAGCAATTCAATTCTAGAAAATGCTATATGAGGCAAAATTAATCTGTGGCAGTGTTATTTGCTGAAACATGGTTTGATTTCTTAATTTGCTTTGTACATATCACTATTAAGTGAGGGATCTTTTATGCCCTTCACTGAGATGTGATTGAAAGATTTAATTACTTGAATATCCATGAAACAAACCTGAAGTGAAAGAAAGCCTGTTTAGATTTATAGTTCTGCATTTATTGCCTGGATCCTTGGAGCTAGAAATGTCTGTGACTATGTGTCAAGCCTTGCTTAATAGTTACTCCCTCAGTGCTGCCCACTTTGGATTAATCCAACTTTTGTGCCTTTCAGCCCCTGGGAAAAGTAAATGCTTCTTCATGCTATGACAGTAACCTATGACAGGAAGGAGGAGGCAGGGGAGATTGGGGACATCAGTCAAGCAAGGGGATGAGCGCATGCATGAGTGTTGATTTAGGCTCTCTATGTCAAATGTCGTTAATTTCTAAACACCAAAATAGACTTTTGAAACTAGGATCTGGCACATGTTGCTAGCTACAACTTAAGCTATTTTGTTTGATTGTCCCGAGGGATGAAATTTGTCTCCTGTTATTCTTGAAAATGCCTAGTGCTATCAGGCACAGCTTCTTGCGCATAGCCTCCACCCTCAGGAAAGCTGATGTCTTTGCCCTGGTGCTTTCCTTCTGGAAGCAATAGTGGGACCACACCTTGAAGAGGAATATGATACAGATCAGATAAATCACCTGTGGGATAAAACTCTTGCTCTCTAAGGATGGGAAAACTAACTGTACAATACTCAAGATCAAGGCCAGTATGAAATAGAGAGTACTTTGCTGAGAAATCCTAGTTACTTTGTAAGAAAAGCTAATGATCCATGATGGCTGGTCAGCAGTTGGGTGTCCAAAATGGGCAAATCAGGCTTCCTTATCATACTGACGCTAACCAGGATGACAGAGCGCCACAGCCTTATCCTTGGACAAGTGAACTCATTCGTACTAGACACCAAGTCCCTACTATACACCTGCTACTGTTTGAGACACTACAGTTACAGCAGTGACTAGATGTTCTCACTTGTGTGGGGCTACTGTTCATCTGGGAAGTGACACTTCAAAAACATAAGTAAATAAACAGTAGTATGGTCATGTTTTTGAAAGAGAAAAAAATAAAGCATGTGACAATATTAATGCGGGAGGGGCTGTTATTTCTTATGGCCCAACGCTGTTGTCCCTTTTCAAAGCCCTTGTAAAATTCTTCTTCAGAGCAGTTATTTTCCTTACAAGAAAATCCTCATTTTTGAATGAGTAGACACTTGACTTGCTATGGTGCTGAGACCACCCTGGACAAATTTTCAAGAGTCTACCACACATCGCAAGGTTCACTATATATCACCAACTGCAAGCAGAACTCAGATGTGACTTGACTGTAGTCTCTGTGGGGTCTCCCAGTACATTCTGTACCATGGTGTGACTGCAGAGCGCAGCTGCGCTCTGCTTTGTCACCTTATCCAGTTGCAGCACATATGTAAGCAGATGTTTCTGTAGCACCAGGAAATGGTTTCTCCTGCTTCTTTATACATTCTTCTCTATAATCTTATTTCAGTCATGTCAAAACCCTTTTTGGAAGTAGGTGGGGTTTAAATTATGTATGAATGTATGGTATATGTGACAAATGTGTATACTCACATCCGCACAATCTAAAGTGAGTCTGCTATCAAGTCTAATTTGTTTACCAACTTCAAGCATCATGATTTGAACGAAGTTAAAACTTTTACCTAGCCAGCAATGGAAAGAATATACCCCATCAATGAGAGAGACAGAGACAGACACAGACAGAGAGACAGAGTCACACAGAGAGAGACAGAAACAAAGACACACAGAGAGAGAGACAAATAGAGAGACAGAGACACACAGAGAGACAGAGTCACACAGAGACAGAAACAGACAAAGACACAGAGAGAGAGACAGAGACACAGAGACACACAGAGAGAGACAGAAACAGACAAAGACACACACAGAGAGAAAGAGAGTGACAGAGAGACAGAGACACAGAGAGGGACACACAGAGAGACAGAGTCACACAGAGACAGAAACAGACAAAGACAGAGAGAGAGAGAGAGAGAGAGAGAGAGAGAGAGAGAGAGAGAGAGAGAAGCAATCCTGTTTCTATATGGAGATGCTCTTATTAAACAGATCCCAGCACCTCACACTACAGTGTTTGGTAACATAGAAAATAATGCTCATGAATGAGCTCTTTAGCCACCCTAGTCTCTCCTGCCAGGCTCCCGTGGAGGAATACAGTTATGTATGCCACAAACCTGCTCAAAAATAAGCAAAGACACAACAGTTTTCTGAAATATCCTCCCTAATTATGTGGAACCCACGTGTGTGGATATGGTGCTAAGAGGAGGTGGAAGAAAGTCAAAATATTGGTAGGAAGTGAGAGCTGAGAAAAAAAATAACTAGAACTTTTTTCTGTTATGACTGATCTGCCTGATCCATTAGCAGCAACAATTTGGTCTTGAATTTACCACTGAGTATGACAGTATATTGCTATACTGTAAATAAACAATGCATGGTAACAACACATAAGCTACATCTATGCTGTAAAACTTACAAATGCAAACATTTTCTTAAGAAAGAATGATTTTCTCTTTTCAGATGTTGGTTTTCTAGAGAACTATGCAAGATAACTTAGGCAAGAACTTTAGGAAAGCAGAAACGAGGTGCTTTCTATTTTAGTCTCTGGCCAAAATGAGTCATGTCTATTAGTCTTCAGTCCCCTGAACTTATAGTCAACTAAAAATAAATGATTACCTCAGGCCCTTGACTCTGAACACATTCCGTGGTCGATGAAGGACTAATTTACTGTTTGGAGTGCTCAGTGTAGTTACCAAGGAAGCATGCATCATTTCTCTAGGAATAAAAATAGCCCTACTGTGCTTATGTTTTTGGGGCTGACAGAATACAGTCAGAAAAATTTTCATGTCAGTGAAGTGAATTCAGAAAATAAAGCCAAAGTAGTAGTGATGTATGCCATGACTAAAATTCTTTCTCTTAGCGTAGCCTAGATATTTAAGCAACATGGGAAGGACTGCAGGAAAGAAAAAATAAAGTATAAGAAACAATCAAGGCAGAGGCTTTATTGCTGGCTTTCCATGAACCGCCCTTATAGTCAGTGAAGCTACAAGAGAGTATCCAGATGCTTAGAGGAATTCTACAGGAGCTGAGATTTACATAAAAGTCCACAGAGGAGGATTAGCCAAACGTAATCAGAAATAATCTTACGTATTTGTTTCTTTTTAAGCAGCTGAAGAGTGATGCCTTATAATCTCTTCCTTGCTCTAACCTATAACTTTTGGGAATAAAAAAATCTTTTGCAGCATTTTTTGGTTGTATTCTTTTTGTTGTTGTTCTTGTTGTTTAGTTTTATCCACATTGCACTGCTTTCCTTTTAATGTCAAAAGAACACCCTGAGTCTTTAGCATTGTGATGCCTTAGGAATCCGGAACAAACATGTACTTTTTCCTTCCTATTCTGTCCTCCAACTCTCAAGCTTGGTATTTTCCACCCCGGTGAAAAATGGCCTCTCTTTTAAGCTGCCTCTTAAGTACCAAACATTGCTCACAGCACAGCTTCTGCTTTCTTCTCTTAGTGCTTTTGAAGGTGTTGTTCTCCTCTGCTGAATGACCTCCTTCCCACTGTTCACCAGGGGCCTCCTGCTGAGGCAGGGAGAACTGCTCCAAGCAGGGCTCAGGCCTTCTTCTTCACCCCCCAGGACGTGGCACCAACTTCAATCACAGAACCTGTCCAGGCTGTCATGCAGCAGCTTGTCAGTTTCCCTAGCAGAATGGGAGAACATTCCAGGCATACACCTTATCTTACTCATGTCTCTGTCAACTGAACATAACGCATAGTAGGCACATAATTAATGTTCATTAGAATAACAAAGTGTGTAAGCTGATTGAATTCCTAACAGCTCACGTATGTAATTCAGAGCTTTCGATAGCTTTCTAGATGATCACTGAGTAGAAATGTTAAAACACAATTCTAGTTAATTTGTGTGAACAGATTAAATAGGAGTCCATTCTTGTCTAAGTTGAAGATACTAAGAAGCTCAGAATTAGGAACTAGCATGTAGATCTAGAGGCAAGGTAACAGAGGGAAACCCTCCAGCTTCACTTGCTTTTAGCTGATTTGTTATATCATTAATTTTGAAGGTCATTCACCTGAGCCGTAATTATTACTTTTTGCTGCAGACGATACCTCTGCCCATGGGTTATAATAACAGTTGCCTAGAATGCTTTTCATGGACTTGAAGGCCTCTTTTTAGAAAGCTCTGACTCTTCAATTGGGCCTGCAAAGATGTATGAGGTGTCCAAGGGGTGACTATAACTAAAACAGTGATAAAGCTTGGCATCATTGCCTTCATACTGTGTCAGTCCTTTGCTAGCTTAACTTTTGGATCAGATTATTTCTGCTTAACTCTACATAGACACTGTTATTGCTTCTATCCAAGTGTCTCCTGAAAGCCACATGTGGTCATAGGTAGGGCTTTGCAGAGTTGACTAGATCTAGGGTATGTGATGCTGGGCTTAAGGATGTGATGCTGGGCTTAAAGTTGCTCCAACCTAGATGGAATATAAAGGACAGAAATAAGGCTGCTGCTGCTGCTGCTGCTGCTGCTGCTACTTGCTGCTACTTCATTGGTTTGATGTCTTACACTGCCATGAACTATTTCTCCTCTTCAATATTCCCCTGCCATGGCATGCTGCCATGGAGCCAACTTAACATGAGCTGAAACCCCTATGAAGTGTGAGCTAAAATAAAACTTTCCTCCTTTAACTGGGTGCTGAAAGCAGTAAGAAATATAACTAAAGTAGATATGCTAGACATTTAGGAAATGTACATCCAGACCTGGTAGTACAAGGTTAATTTTTCTGAAATTTTCTTAACCCTTTCTCTTTACCTTCAAGGTTGCAGATGTCAAGATAAGAAAGCTAAGATATTTTTTTCAGGACTTTGTGAACATCACATCACGATCAGCAGATTACCAAGAACCAAGATTCATAATGTCTCATTTTAGACCACTGGAGACATGCCTAGAAGTCTCCAATTATAAGGCCTTTCCTAACCAAAGCCCTTCTTGGTTCCCCTCAGCCTCAGGACCCAAGGAAGTTGGAACCTATGCTAAATTAAGATGGCCATTTCTGCCCATCAGTCTATTTTCCTCTTGTTTTACTGGCCTCCTGGTAAATCTTCATCCTTGTCCCTATGTGTCTTCTGCTTACTTGTCTCATATCAAGCAGTGAGTGGATAGCCTTGGGTTCAATAACAATAGTTCATGATTGTTGTTGCTAACAAAGAACGTATATATTAAATGACAGTGTCACACATCGTGCACTGGAAAATGGTTTGATCACACATTTGCTGTCTTACTTGAAGTCTTTTGGATTGAGCAATAAGTGAGTGTTTTGTGTTTTCATTTCATCCTCATAGTTATTAGGGTGCTAATTCACCACCTAAATGAGAAAGGTTTTCATGAGCTTTTTGATAACGTAAGTGGTGGTAATGAGGCATCTGACATGCTTGAAGCTTTGAAGTAGTTCTTATTTTTGCAAGAGAGTTAATATAATTGATGTTGGCATAGTTGTCAAAATCTCTCTACATTCTACAATTCATTAGCTTTCGTCATATTTGCTTCTATGTTCTAAGAGAATAAAGTCTAATGTAATATTAGATAACAGAATTTGTTAAATGACCAATGTATTTCTAGGTGATGGAAATGGGTGTGCATCTCTGGAGAGGGCAGGGGATGCAAAGCAGCTTCTGGAAAAGTGGCTTTTGGGCAGGCTATTGTCTGGGTCTTAGTTGATTTCTCTAAGATTACCTACAGATGATGCAACCTCAATGACCAAAGAAAGGAAAAGGGGTCTGGAAATTTGGACCAATTTCATCAGCTGTAGGAGCAAGTGTTGAAAGTTTGCACAGCTGATGGTAATTTCTCCCCAACATGAAGTGTCCAGTTTATCTTATGCAGCTGCCTAGGTGGAGGCTTTATTTCTGGCTTTCCATGAACCACCCTTAAACTGGCCAGGTGTGATTATAAATTGATTAGTGCTGCTTTCAGTAGCACACTGCTGTGGGCACATCACTGTCGTGAAATGAGTGTCCCCGGTAACTTGGTCAGCTTCTCTATAGAGGGACACGAAGGTTTATGGGGCTTTTCCTGTTTCATTCAGAGCAACCTACTTGTAAGTTATCCTAGTCCTCTTTGAGGACTGTACCTCAAGACATCTGTAATCCATAACATAATTTGAATGTGGCAGCTGATTTTTTTTGTAGAATTAGGGATTGAACCCAGTGCCTTTGCACTGAAATAAATTTTTAGCTTTTACAAATTTTTTCTTTAATTGTAACTTAGGGAATGGGTAAGTTCCTAAGTAATCCAAGCTATTCTTCAGCTTGGAATCCTCATGCCTGGGCCTCCCAGCGCTCTGAGATTAAAGGAGTCTACCACAAGATATTTTATGATGTCACATTTGGGGGATTTATGTTCTCTCCATGTGTACTTTTTAAATAATGGTCTTGATGTCAACAATTTCAGAGATCAGACATGTGATATAGGGGCACTGGGTTTCTTAAACTGCCAGCAGAGGCAAGATCTCAGCATAGCCATTTTATTTCACATGGACTTAAGGCTCCAGTTGTAATCCCCATGCACCATCTGTCCCTTTGGATTAAGGAGTCCTTTGGCCAAACACATTTTGGAAAACTTAGCAAGACAGCACAACAAAAGGCTTTCCATGGGACTTCTCTCTGAGCCTGTATTATGTGGAAGTGTTCGGTGCTTCAGGAAAGATATGCTAAACTTCTGTAGCTCACTGGAACCTTGCTGTTCTAGAAGACGATCCCACCAGACTGGTGTTTGGCAGAACATAGTTCAGAACGCACTGTCTTGGCCCTGTGAATGACTACACTGAGTCCACTGCCATTCTGTATTTCTGTGACCTGCATGTGTTGATAAGTAGTGCAAGAACTATGGATGCCACCTGCAAGATGGCACAAGGGGTCACCCCAAAGTCTGTGTCTGAAGTCCTGGGAGTCACATTTATCTTGTACCTCACATATTTCTTCAAAGTGCTAAAGATGTGGCATCTTACGCTTCATTCCACAAACACTGAAATGATGTGGAAAGCCATGGCGTGTGTGTGTGTGTGTGTGTGTGTGTGTGTGTGTACATGTTGTGTGGACAAAAATACAGATGCATTATATATGCAATGTGATGACATACGAATATGCACAAATGTACATCAAAGTAGATGAAACGCATTCTAAAGTGAGCATATTTATTAAGCAGGCTGTTATGTATTTAAGACTTACAAGGACCATCTAAATAATTGAACTGAGGCTTGTAAGAAAGAAGGAGAATGCTCAATTTTGTACTGCAAGCTAATGTCAGTTTCAAGATTTGAACCCAGTCCTATCAATACTTTGAGTTTAATAACTAGGGAACTAATTGGAGATTCATACTTATTATCATGTTAAGAGCTCTTCAGTGCCAGTTGACTCTTTTAGCTGAATAAGTCTGAAAGCACCAAACCATTATTTTTTTCTCAACCCTGGTTTTCAACTTGGCCTTTCTCTTTTTTCATACCGTTGAACATCTTAGGGTCCTTGCACCTCCCTGAGAAAAGCCAGTGACTTAAACCAGCAGTCTTTAACATACTGATGCCAATTTCTTCTCCTCTCCCTTGCCCCCATGTCTCAGTTGTGCTATGCTCTCTCTTTGGAGCTTCTTTCCAACCTTATCAGTTCCATATTTAGCAAATTTCAATCTCTCTATGTCTCTGTTTCTGTTTCTTTCCCTCTCTGTGTCTCTCTCATCTATCCTGTATTTAATTTTTCACAAATCAATGTTATCTCTCCTACTGGACTCTAAACTCCTTGAGGGCAAGAGCTGTATCAGATTTATTTTTAATTCCCTCAGTAACTCTAGCATTTACCAGAGTGCTGTAGATACTAAATATTCGTTGGATGAATAAATGAATTATGCACAAACATCACAGACAGGAAAATATTTACAGTTATTTGTCATTTTCAATAATGAAACTACCATATCTATATGATAGATCAGTTCCTAAATCAAGCTGTAATTTCCTAAGCTTGGTGGATTCTGATCTTGATTTGTGAAAGATAATCATTACATTGTTTAATGTCGTTAAAGTGTAAGAGGAGGGAAGAATTTTATGATTGATAAGTGCTTCTCTCTCTCTCTCTCTCTCTCTCTCTCTCTCTC
>PVKN010040608.1:0-10690 GCA_004027915.1 Capromys pilorides
GTTTCCCATTTCAATTATGTTGTTCAACTGTTCTATATCATTACCTTCTGTCTGATGACCTTCAATGAGTAGAAAGAAATGATTTTCTTCTCTTAATTGATTTCTGCATTCTTTTTTGAGTTCCTTATGTTATCCTAGATGGGATATTTCTTCTTTCTGCCTGGCTGCCATGTGCACTGCAGGAGATTTTTCAGCCCTGGTCTCTGCCCAGTAAAGGCCTATAGAATATTCAAGTTTGTTCTGACAGTCACTAGTGTGATGGGCAAAGTTTCAATTTTGACTGAAAGTCACTAACATTTTTCTCTCATTCATAGTTTTGAAGCAACTAACCTTATGTCTATGTTAAAATGTGAAATTGTTTTTACTTATGTGTAAAAAGTTAAATTTTCACCCATGGGGATGGAATAAAACTAATGAAATAATGACACCCAAGAAGTCATTAATAATCATGGAGTGCTAAAATTGCTCAGGTCCCTCCCCTATGCCATTTTTACCTGTTTACGTATAGGAGACTGTAAGGCATACCAAAAAAACCAACTCTTCTGATAGCCTCAAAATAAATTCATGTCTCACATTTCAACACAGTCCTCACTTTTATTACCACCTGCTGCAATTAATCTTCCAAAGGGCACACTATATTAAATTGACAAGTTCTTGAATGTAAATGTGGTTTACTAATGACTTGAATATGTATATTGAAAACTTCTCAAGTTTCAAAAATAAACACCTAAAAACTCAAGTAAAATTCCATATGTGGAGCAGGAAAACAGCAAAATTTTGTGGAGAGATCATAGAACCTTGACTATAAAAATATACTGAAGTGCTTGAACTCAAAATGAGCTTTCGAAAATTGTGTGCAAACAGTGCAGAGTATAGCATTTTTGAAGCAACTTTTGTCCAGGTCATCAGAATTTGGAAGACTCTCCCCAGATGTGTGTATAGTATTTGAAGCTAACACACACTGACATGAAAAACTTTTGTAGGATAGTTGAAAATTGCTTTCACTGCTGTAGAAAGGAGAATAAATGTGTATTTTTAGGTATTCACCTGAGCTTACAAGACCTGTTCTTAGTGCAGCTATTCTGGGCAGCACTTGAAAATACCTCACAGAGAAGCTGCTCCAAATCTACCATTGGTGAAAATTAAGTTGTACTATGTTTGTAAGTGCTGTGTAAAATTAGTTGTTGGCAAATAAAGGTCCATTATTGCTTACAAAAATAAAGCTGAAGGTCAGATAATCTTGTTTATACATATTGCTAATTTTTGGAGAATTAGAATAGAATAAAATTAATTGACATAGAAACTAATGCAAAATGCTACTTCACTGATCTTTTGTATATAGCAATTGATTAGGATTTTTATATGTCTCAGAGATCTGAGATTCCCACATTCTTGTCTGTAATTTTAGGAGCCCACAGAACTTCCTTGGGAGCATTAGCTGGTTCCCAGTTTCCTATCCCTTGATTTGTAGTAGGATGTAGACTTAAATTTACATAAATTTTAAAACTTTGATTGCAATTAAAAACTATAGTGTTTCTTATTTTTTATTTTTTCCAGATCATTTGAAGAGCTAAATGCCTTTGCAATTTCTTTCCTTGTGCCTCATGTACCTTCTTGACAAATCTAGCATTTGTGTTTTTGCTGTTTACAGGATCCTCCAAGTTCCGTATTTCTTGTTCTTCCACCTTGGATTCCTTGTAATGTCAGGGAATTGTAAGAACATAAAAGCCAATGGGAAAATCCTGACAGCGAGACTCAATAAGAGGAATAGAAAAGCCGTGCTTTTGTTGTGAAAACATTAGAAATACATCTGTTGTATATTGGAGGATGAAGTGCTCTTTGATTTTGCATGTGAAAATTATATATGTATTTTATAATCTTTGTTTACAGTTATGAACATATGATCTTAAGGTTGGAAAATTAGGAAGGGTAATATTGAAGATTATCTCCCAAATCATGACTCATCTTTCCAATATCACCAGCAAAATGGGAAATTAAATCCCTGGTTAAAAACCTGTGTGTTTAGATCATTTGCTCCTAAAATCATCTGTTTCTTTTTGAGGTTAAAAAAATCCTACATTTTATTATGCTAATATTCCTCCTTCAGAATTTCCATATATTATGTAGTGTATATTAATGAGTTCTTAATTGATCCTAAAAACTACTTTGTGCACTTTTAGTCTTCAAACTGCCATATGGCAACAGCTCATATTACATATTTGATGTTACTCATGAGAAAACTAAATCATAGAAAGATCAAGATGCTTACTAAAGACTATATACAACTGGAAGAAAACAATGAGAAAACTATAATTCCTATACAGCCAATAGGAATTTTAGTTCTGTGATCTTAATTAACCCTACTAGATAACTAAAATTTTGCAAAAATTCTGGAAGCAAAGTTAAATCAAAAGTTTTAGATACAGAGTTCTACAAATCACCGGTACAAAGTATGAGAGTTAGAATTCAGTCAGACAAGAGTATGATTTTTTTTTTTACAAGGAATCAAACGCAGGACCACATGCTTACTTGGTAGGTGTTGGAATGTGAATTTCTTGCTCATTTTTTATTCAAAAAATAGCTACTAAGAGATGACGTTCTTGCAGATGCTGCAGATACAGCAGTGAACAAGATATGATATCTACAGTCTATTGGAGAGAGGAGCGCACTGTACAAATAGTGCAGTGAAGTGGGCAAGTAGTGAAGAAAGTAGCAGAAAGGTTATCAATCAGAGAAAGAATAAGAAAGCAGGCAGTTTTTCAAGTAATGAGAAAGCCAAGAGTTTGGAAAGCCAGCCAGGGATGTTGCCAATGAACTTTCTGTCTAATGACCAGAAGGCAATAAAGCAAGGAATTCTGACTGTACCTCTTGAGTGATACTACTTTTGATGGAAACATTTGTCTGAGAAAGTAGTAATTGAGCTGAGAAACAGTATTTGATATTAAATTCATTATTATTAGGAATTAGAAATAATAGTTTTCCAGTGTGTCAGAAATTTTAGAAACATAGTCCTTCCAGAGCATAAGTAAAAAAATAAAAGAAAGAAAATGCTCCAAGCTACTTTGTCTTTTTCTTTGAAACAGTTAAGTTTGAGTCACCTCTTAATTAAGATGAGTTTTACTGATATTCCCAGCCACAAGAGAAGTGTTTGTCTCATTTACTTGTGTCTTTCCTATGATGCAATGGCTTTTTGTGCTCAGGAACTTACGTTTAGTCGGTGCATCTTGCTGGCATTGCAAGCCTGATGTCTCCAGGGGCTGTTCTGTGTCATCGGATAAAGTCCAGGCACACCTATTTTTCTCCAGCCTTTCCTCCAATCACACATCTTGTGCATCTTTTATTGGATTGCCCCCAGCATGGTTCAAATCTCTTGTTCCCATTCCAGGTCTCTAGTTTCTCATTTTAAGCAACTGTTTGTTCCATAGGTTCTGTGATTGAGGATAAGAACAGTAGCTATAAATTCAAGAATTCAGGCTTTGTTCTAGAAGGATTATCAATTAGAAGAAGAATAAGAAAGCAGGCAATTTTCAAGTAACGAGAATGTCAAATTTTTAAAGCCAGCTAGGGATGCTGCCAATGAACTTTTTGTCTAGATTCCTTCCTTCATAGTTTACATGGTTAAAACAAAACAAAGTAAAACCCTATTTGTTGTTGAGAATTTGGCTGCAACAGCTGCCATTTTGTCTTTTCAAGCTCTTCCTGCCACCCATTTCTTTACCACCTCACCCTAGAATTCATCAGACATAGCCAGGGCCTAGATACAGCTGTTTGGTAGAATGCCTCTGGTGCTTCTTGACATATTCTTATGTATGTACATACATCTCTTGGCTTTTCCTAGCTCCTTAAGGTCATGGACCAATAGCCATGTTATTTTCCTTTCTTTATGATTTTCTTAATTAAGGTGAAATTCATGTCACATAAAATTGGCTAGTTTAAAGTAAATAATTCAGTAATGTTTAATGCATTCCCTGGGTATATAGTCAGCACTTTTATTTAGTTCTAAAATATTTTCCTGTCCCCAAGAGAAACCCTGTTTGACAGTTATGCCCTATTCTTCTCTCCTTTGGCCTCTAATCCCCCACTTTTTAAAAAATTTATGCATTTGGTACAGGGTCTCACTACCCAGCTCGGACTCATAGTGATCCTCCTGTTTTCAGCCTCCCCAACACTGGGATTATAAGCATGTGCCACCACATCTGGATTCAGTCGATGGCTCAGTGCTTCCCAGGGTGGGGCTGGTACGACTTGTGGTGCTAGGGATTGAATCCCGGTCCCTGTGCTTCGTCTGTTGAGTTGTTTCGCCAGTCCTCCCACTTTTTGTTATATCTGACTCCTTGTCATCATATACACTGCCTGGTTTAGAATAATGAGTATTTTAACCCTTTTAAAAAATTGTTTTATTTGCCCAATCGTGGACTGACCACATGTGGATAGCAGAATGCTGGATACAGGTCTAGAGCAGTGTATTAGTTATTCTTCTCTCATTGGTGGGGCAAATACCCAACACTCAAAACGAGGGAAGGAAAGATTTATTTAGCTCACAGTTACTAGAGGTTTCAGTCCATGTTCAGCTGGCTCCAAGGCAGAGGGACACATAGCAGAGGGCAACTTTTCATGGCAGCAACTAAGAGCAAAATATGCAGGGAAAGCTAGCAGCAGCTAAAGCAGCTAACTTCTCTTTCTCCCTTACATTGAAATGCAAATCACCTGCCCTAGGGGAGGTGCAGCACTCCTTCTCACAATAATTGATTACAAATTCCAGAAGCTGCCCCCTGACTGCATGAGGCTTTGGGGGGACACCTATACACAAACCATAACAAGCAGTAAATGCTCCTCATGTCCCTGCCCTCATGGAGTTTAAAATCTGACCCTTGGTTGGATGATAGAAGTGTTGTATGATCCACATACAACACTAATTTGAATGTCTCAGTTTGCATTTGTTTCCTATTTCCCTTGTCATAGTTACCATAAACAGATGACTTAAGTAATCTAAATTTATTCTCTTATGTTAGTAACTTTCTCAAGATTCAAGATTCACATTGTCTTCACTGGGCTAAAATTCAGATGCTGCCAGGATTATAGTTCTTCTGGAGCAAGACATACTGAACTTACCAAATCTGATGTGTGTCTTATACAACAGCATGTTTCTGTGCAGATGTGGCTCACATCTTCCTGTTGTTCAGCACAACTCTTGGGGGATAAATATTGAAAAAGTGATTACAAGTATAATGTGTGTGCTGAGAAAAAGGACAGGGTCCTACAAGACCATAGTGCAGGGCATCTAACCTCATGGTGAAATGTAGGAAATTCCAATTTCCTCAAGAAATTGGAAACCTCAATCACGAGATTAATTCTTAAATTAATGCTCCTCTCCCCTCCAGTTTAGAAGCCCTAAATAGCTTCTATGGCACAGCTGCTCCCCTCCTCCTCTGTAATTAAATATTGAAAAAAATATGTATATGGAATTTTGTACCACTCTGAGCAGGAAAGTAGTGGAATTGGCTATGACTTTCTTAGAAGCTTATTTTGGCTGTTCTTTGTAATATGTATTTTCTTAACATTTCTCCATGACGTTTGCTTTTCATTGTAAAAAAGATGAGCATTTACTGCTCTTATCTGTTTATGGTAACTATGACAAGGGAAATAGGAAACAAATGCAAACTGAGATTATTAAATTACATATGTGGATCATATAACACTTCTATCATCCAACCATGGGTCAGATTATAAACTCCATGAGGAGCATTTACTGCTCTAGAGCTGTATCCAGCTTTCTGCTATCCACACATTTTGATACATAATTTTTTGTTAGGATCAGTACATTTCAAAGGAGTGTAAATTATCATTATTGCCTTTGCTTGTTTTTAGAAATATTGATTACGTTATATTTCGAGGTTGTGTCTTTTGTTTTTTTTGTATTTTAGGGAAGGTTCTACATGGTGTTCAAGGTCTCACTATTAGATTGGACTTGTAGTGATCCGCCTGTTTACAGCCTCCCAAGAGCTGGGATTACAGGCATGTGCCACCATGCCCAGTCTCAGTTGCCATCTCAGCATGCCCCTGGTGGATGGAGATACCACAGCAGGCCTAGGGATTGAATCCCTGGCTCCTGTGCTTGCTTGCAGGTTTTTAACCCAATGAGCTATTTGGCCTGCCCTTAGGTTGTGTCTTCATGAATCCTGTTCTGATGGCTGCCTCCCAGACCCAGTCAATCTGTGTCCTCATTGCCTGCCACACACATGATGTCATGCCACTTGTGTGGGTCCACTTTTCTAGAGAGGAGAACCTGATGTAAATTTTTTAATTAATTAATTAATTTATTTATTTATTTATATTTAGTACAGGGTCTACAAGTCTCACTACACAGATCAGACTCATAGTGATCCTCCTGTTTTCAGCCTCCCAAGTACTAGGATTACAGGTGCACACCACCATGCTCAGTCTCAGTCCCCTTCTCAGTGCATCCTGGAGGTGGGACTAGCACTGCATGCCAGGGAACGAACCTTGATCCCTGTGTCTGCGTATGCTGAGCTATCTGACTGACCCTCTGAGATAAATTTTTGAAAGGCTAGGCAACCACATTTTTGTTTGAGGAGAAGCACAGCTGAGAATTTGTGAAATTACTATGGTGTCTATGTTTTACTCTTCTGGTAATAGTCCTTGCTCCACTGTTTTGAGCCACTGGGGTAGGCAGTAGCTTGGTAATAGCTACTGTATAAAAACACCTTATAATATGATCCTGGGTAAGAGTTTAAGGATTGGAGGATCAGCAGCAGAGCAGGGGTGCGTACATCTTAGAACTGATTTAACAAAACTAATTTTAGGAGATTGGAAGGTATGGATGGGACGCTACCCAATGAAATCAGTTACCAGAGTGTAACTGATCAGTTTTCTCTGAGTCAAGAACAGAAAATAGGATGTGAAGAATGATATGGTAGTGATATGGTTTCTTGGCAGTTAGTTGGTTTATTCTGTGAAAACATCTGCCTTTGGCAAACCTTTGTTATGCTCTTTTTTAAAAGAGTTTTAGATATGGGGTGTCTCAGATGGAGTCAAACTTCCTACAGTCCTCATCAAAGTCCTGCTGAATGGGGCTTGTGCAGGTGTCTGCCTCTTGCAGAAGGTCATCATGGCTGTTGGTTTTCACTGAATTTCAATACTAGAGGGGTTGTGATTCACGTGACACTAATACCCTTTCATCCAAAGCCTGAAATACTTTTAACTGTAGGTGGTCAAAACAAACAGATTTTAAATTTAGGCTTAAGTAACCTTTAGCCCAATAAACAATTTGATAAAATGAGCTCCAAAGTTCCATGTTGGTCTTTTTCATGTGTCATTCCTCCTGGAGTCAGTTTTGTTTGTTTTCTCCTATTTTTTTCCCCTTTTGCTAAGAAGGCTTCTCTTTAGTCTTGTGAGTTCTGTCTACCTTGTTTATTTCCTGGCACTATTTTCTCAGTCTTGTCTCTGTCTCAGATGCCACATTGATGCAATTTTTGGGAGGGAAGCAAACTGAACATACAACCTTAACCATTGCATTTCTCTTTCTGTGACATTTCAATGCGATACACAGCTTCCAGGGCCTGTGACAAGTGCCAGCAGAGTGCAGTTTGAAGTCTACCAGTACCGACATGGTAGGACGGTGCTGAATAATCTTGATCTTCTGAACCAATGTCTCTGCAGTGAGTCCCCGTGTAAACATTTGTGTGTCAGTTCTCAAGGGACAGTCCCCTACCACGATCAAATGTGTTTGTAGGAAACCAGTGGTTTCACTTTACTAATCACTGAAGCGTGACAGGTGTTTAAATAACTCCAATGTTAGGATTACAGTTGAAAGCAAAAATATATATTTCATTCAGCAATAGAAATTTGAGAATGCTGAGTGTTGTAGCTCTCATAATTTCAGTTTATAGTGAATTGTGCATATTAAAATTTTTTTAATGATACTATAATGCACAAATAAAATCATCTCTATTGATATTCTAGAAGCATTGATTTTAACCCAAAACACTGATTTTAGGGGAAATGAATGTGTACTGGAGGTTAGTTAATTGCGTGGGCATATGTCATTGAGTGCTCTGTCTAAAACAACCCTATCTTTTGTAGAACCAACCTGCTGAAAATACTGTGAGTTCAGAATTTGGATGGTGAAAGCTGTATGGTGTTCACTCTCATAATTGTTTTCTTCATAATCTGTTAGGACCCCTGCCTACCTGAGCTGTCCTTCATGTGGCCTCCTGTTTTTTCCTATCAGATTGACATATATATTATTACATGTTAAGTAGCACTTAGTCTGTCATAGGGAGCATTAGCCTTGGAGATTTGCAGCTCATATTGTAATTTTGAGGGGGAAAATTGGTTAAATGACAGGAGAAATATAGCAGTTCATGAACAAAATTCTTTCTGAGTTTCATTTTCTGTTCCAGTCATCCATATCCCTGTCACTAACCTCATTAGGTCAAGGGCTCAGAGGCATTTTGTACAGAACTGGCATATGTTTTGGTGACAGTGGGACACTTTTTAGCATCTGAACAGAGGTTTTCCCTTCCTGTTTGAAGGAGCAGTCTTTTTCAAATACCTTTAATTTTTAGCTTGAAATTTGATATTGCATAATGAATTTTGCCTCAGGAGGCCTTTATGGCTGGATACTGAAGTTTGTCTCATTTTTTATAAATCCAAGAACTCAAAATTTCACCAGCAGTTATGAAGGTCAAGCAATTGATTTAACTTCTGTGAACAGATTAGAGTTTTTAGATGATGTCCTTTTACTTGTTCCAAAGTTATCAGGCATCATAGGAAAAGATATTCTGTGAATTTGAATCATTAAGGAATGTTTCTGTATTGGAATCATAATGGGAAAAAGTAGTTCATGTTCATACTGAGTGTGGACTCTTGAAGAAACATCTGTGGCCCTCAGTGGATGTCTGGGTAACACACTTGCACTGCTCTCTTTCCAGCCTGTGCCTGAAACTGTTCATCACCACTGAAAATGCTGGTGTGAACTAGGTCATTGTTGCAGCAGGCATGCACATGCAGATTTCTTCATTCTTGCAGGGACAGCCATTGCATTTTCTTTGTGCTAATCTTGAGCATCTCACCTCCTTGAAATGAGAATCTTGTTTAATGGTGAATCTTGCAAACATGTATAGGTAAAAAAAATCAAAGTAGCTCCAGAGGACTCACAAAATACCACATTTTGGTACAAGCAAACAGTTCTTTTACTATGAAGGCATGGAATCAGAGGAAAAGATGAGTATAAGGATGAATGCATTTCTTTTATTTTTAAAGAGAATAAAGGATAATAAGAAATCAGAAAAAATATAGAATTTCACTAAACAAAGTCCTAGGAATTCAACGGTGAGTGTTATTTTGCACATTGTTATATTCAAATCAGTTGTTCCTATTACCATAAAATTAGCCAAGAAATTAAAAAAGAATTTAAGCATTAACTGTTTCTTTCAACAAACCAATAGAAATCAGCAGTATAATTACCCCAGCTATTCTTGTATATACATACATATTTTCCCTTCCTTTTTTATTTTCTCCTTTCTCTCATCCCAGTTGTTCCTTCCCTTTGCAGTTTCTTTTCTTCTTGCAATATCTATTGTACCATTTGGATTTTATTTCTTATGTTAGGAACACAATATGATAGACACTTTTGAATACTTTTTTGATTGTAGACACCCAGAAGGTTGCTAATTCACAGAGCACCATTAGTCTTATGATAAAGGAGGTCACTGAAATAAGAAAAATGGACAGCATGAAGCAAGTCCTTGTCACTGTAGTCATTAACATGCAAGCCTGTTATTATCTCTCCAAGCTTTATGTGATTCCCTTGTCTAAGCAGAGCCTTTTTAAGCAATTGTAGCAGTTAATATCACACAAGTTATTGTTTACTTCTGGAATGCTTCATATTTTTAGTATTAATGAGACCCTTCTTTGTCTCCATGTACCTCTAAAAATTTAAAGAGAATCGAAGAATGCATAATTTATATCTGTCCCAGAGGTAACACAGTGACTCAATGATATCTGTGAAGGGATGATTTAAATTTCATGTCATATGCAAGAGGTGATTTTATGTGAAAACTGCAAGAACTGGCCTGAGGGATAACCAGATAATTATCCCTCTAACAGCAGAGATAGATTCCTGAGGGATTAGTGCTGAAAGCTGTGGTGGATCAGCTATGCCCTTGTGAATCGTGGTTGCCACAACAGAACGCATAGCAACTGAATCAGTGTGCAGAGCACACCTTACTTCTCCCCCCAGAGAGCACTGCTAGGAGACCATGTGCATCTCAAAAGGCAGGTGAGCAAAGATTTCCTGTGGAAGAATTTGGGGCAAGGCTGAGGAAAATTTCTGTTTACAACAGCAAGAAAAAAATTCCTTTTTACACTCTGGTCTCAGAGATGGTCACTGATGAATCTAATGTAATCCATTGGTCCTTGAGCTACCAGAGCCATGACTACCCTGGATCATCATGGCTTTTGTGCTCCCAGAGCTCTAAACCGTCTTTACCTAAATCCTTTTGTGCATGAAATGCTAGATTTGAAAAGGTCTTAAGTGTTTCCAAGGAGCAAAAAAGAAGAAAATAATATTCTATAGTCCTCAGCTTGGTTAAAAAAATTAAGCATATTGTCGTTATTTTTTTCTATGGAAAGTTTATGTGTAATAATATGAAATCTTTTAACCTAC